>CM038220.1:64576745-64837664 GCA_021442155.1 Cymbidium sinense | reverse complement strand
TTGGGAAATGTTTTTAGGTATTTTTTGAGTTTTTTGATTTTTTTTTGTAAAATGAAAATATGTAAATGTGATGTTGATTTTTTTGTGTGTTATCATGTTATTAGTGTATATAATGTGATTAACTAGTTTTATGATTTAGGTTAAGTTTAGAGTGGATTTAAGTTTTTTAAAAGAATTGTTTTAGGTATTTTTTGGAACTCCTTTTATTTAATTTTGATTTTATGTGGATTTTATGTGATGTTAATTTTAGGCAAATGTAATGTTGATTTCACGTGTTCTAACATTTGATTATTTAGTTTATCATGTGATTAGCTAGTTTGAGGGTTTACACATGTGTTGGTGGATTTGATATTTTAGGGAAATTATAATTTTTGTAAAAAAAAGAGGAACACATGACTGATACTCGCTTTAGTATGAGTGAGTTTATTGTGGTCACATGACTGAAAAAAATGAGGAACACATGACTGAAAAAACCGTCCTATACAAATTTCACGACGGTCTGATTTTACAAGCATAATCGAATCATAAGGTCACTGAAAGTTGATTCAGCTTTAGGATTAATCTCATATGTAGATTGTTGGTGCCATTGCTACTCCATTAAATGATGATGAAGTATGTGAGTCGTACAGTACAAGTATACAACAATTGTATACGTCAAAATTGAGTTGAAATAAGTAGATGATAGCGAAGTTCATAATTTCACTGAAGCTGAATTTCATCCAATTGAAGATATCCACAACACTATCCTATCACAGGAATCATATCAGACTGACCTCAATGAAGAATTTTGTAGGTATGTACCTCAAAGTCATTATCTAATTAATATTTTTATTTTAATCTTACACACGCATTTAAATAAAGACGATGATAGAGATGTATTTGCATCTCATATTCATGTTCATCATATTGCCTCAACTTGATGGGTGAATATCATGGTCATGTAGCACCTTTACCAAGAAGATGAGGGCTACAAATAATGCCTGCACAACGAAGCTCGGTTACATGACAAGTGAAGGTGACATTGGAGAAGAACAATGTCCAAACTCTGGGAATGGTCATTTGCTAAGAGATTACTCTAACAAAACAAGCAATGCTAAAGAGCACATGTTCAAGAGAAAGATTGCATTCAGCTTGCCACACAAGAATGGGATGAACAACTGAACTTCGATGGCCTCTTAGCAAATTCTCTTTTTCTAGAAGAGAATTTCATTTTACCAGACTTAAATGACGGGATGTGTTTTCATGACAAAAGGGACCTTAAATTTTCTGTTCAAGGTTGGTCCATAACAAACAATGTGGAATATGTAACATGTGACTCTAACAAGACAAGGTTCACTATACATTGCATATATAACAGTCATTCCAGTAGGCCATGCTTGTGGCATCTACATGCTCACGTGAGCAAGAGGCTTGGTGGTGCCTGGAGGATTTAAGATGACCGCCCCACACATGTTCTCATTTGATATTGAGCACCAGACATAGGCAGTGCACATCATAGTTTATTATTACTACATCCAACCTATCATTAGATGCTTGGATTTGAAACCCGAAAATTATTGGTCATATGGAATTAAATTTTAACATTAGGTATCCTACATGAAAGCTTGGGATGCAGAAAGGTTATACATGCTATTTTTGGCTACGAAGACTCATACTATTCACTGATCACTTCATGGCTATTGTATGTGCGTTATGCCCGGTATAAGTCGATTCTCAAGTGAATCGGCCATTTTCACATATTTTGGTCATTTGGGCCATCTATAGTTGGTTGACAATTTTGCAGTCCAGTCCTAAGTCTTGACGGTACATTTCTCTTGGGAAAGTACAGACGCACTCTTCTTACTGCAGTTGGTATTGATGCAAATAATGACTTATATCCTCTGGCATTTGTAATAGTTGAAGCAGAGTGCAATGAGTCCTGGAGTTTATTAGGACATTACAGGACTTGATTCCACTTATATGTACTCTGCTTGATTTATGCATTATCTGACCGACATTCAGGCTTAGTACGTGAATTTTTTTCTTTGGGCTAAACACCGCCACTGCTTATGCCATCTCAGAGAGAATTTCAAGAAGGCATGCAGAACTATGGGAATTTTGATGCTGACTTTGTGTGTCAGAAGATGTACATGGCAGGTAATACAACTGACATTCACACCTTCACACGTTACATTACAGACATAAGGAATATCAAAGCAAAGGCTGCTGAGTGGCTGCTTGCAAGAGATGTGGAGAAGTGGTCATTGAGTAATGATGGCAGATATCGATATGGCACAATGGCCACTAATGCATCAAAGTGTTTCACCGGTGTGCTCAAGAGGGAACGTGGGTTGCCAATACAAGCACTAATTACATCAATTTATTATAATCTTATATCAATTTTTGCCAAATAGAGCTTCTAATCGATCGAATGATTGATATTTGCACCACGCTCAAGGCTCGCCAACAAAAAATGGAAGCTAGGAGATGCCCAGATCTCACAAGAGTAGATTTAAAAGAATTTCAAGTGTTTGCTATGTCCTCAATGTCATTTAAGGTTGAATTGCAAGAACAAGATAGTTGTACATTGTACTTCACATTTCACATTCCATATCCCATGTCATCGTGTTAGGGCAATTCATTTGAGTCATTCACGACGTCTCGCTACTACTCACTGCAAACAAGACGTATGAAGCTCAATTCCATGTCATACCCGACCGCATTGATCGCCATCGATGGGTCATCATTTGATTGAACTAACCACTAATATCGAAGGCAACCGTTAAGATATACCAACACAATGGATGAGAATGTGTAGCGAAGTAATAGAATATGTGGACTATGCAAAAATGCTGGGCATAACAGAGCTACTTGTCCATAAAATCGTCTACGTAGGACTTAGTGTGGTTGCAATATACTGTTATTTTCTTGTGTAGTTGTATGCATAGAATGTTTTTTTCTTGTGATTGTTCCTTTCTGCACTTAGTTTTCTTGGATCTCAACATAAATTAAGGACTATTATTTTTTGTTTATGATGAAGTAGTTTTTCTTGTTATGTGTATATGCACTTTAGTTTTCAAGATCGTTGTTACTCATGTATATTATTTCGATGTATTTTACTCTAGATTATTCTAGAATGGTTTTTTGGTCGATAATATGTAGTTGTATGCCTAGCTATTTTTTTAATTTATGCGTTGCCTAGACTGTTTACTCATGTTGTTTTATGCACCTCTCACTATCAGTTGATGGCTAATGTATTGTTGACCCATAAGTTGTTTGCGTGAAATGGCATCCGAGGAAGGAGGAGGATGCATAGATGTGACTCACAATAAGCGTACCTGACCCCAACTTCACCTTTTACACCACCCAGACACATCATTTTGGGTGAGATCCACCACGCGTGAAAACCATTATTGATGACAACGCTATGACCTACAGATTGCGGCTTATTTTATTATTGATATCGGACGATGGATCGAGACATCCGTGAGTCGATGTGGTATACCACCCATGACACATACATGTTACATCCACATTTCACATGGGACAAAGCATGCAAGGACCGCCTTACGTTGGCTGGTGGACATTTTATAGGATTCATATTTGGATCTACCGATGTCGACTTTCGATGCACCTGAGCATATATTATTCACTATTACGCTTCCTTAGATACACGTCCGAGGTACATTTAGTATTTGCCATTGGATGATTTGAGCTTGTTCAGAAGGTACTCCATTGGAGCAGCTGTGTTAACACACTTATACAGGGAGTTGAATGAGGCAACTAGGCCAAAGTGGACCAACATGGTGATGTCGCACCTACTTCGTTTGGTCGGGGAGCATGTAGTTTGTTATCAGTGTACCCTTTCCAAGAGTTGGATGGGTTGAGGTTGGTTGAATGAGGGTTACCACGAGAGATGACACTACCCATGTTAGTGTGAGAGATGAGCTTTTACATGAGTCGCATGAGTAAGAGCACATTTGGTTCATATTTTACCTCCACAATCTTATGTATGACATTTAATTTTTTTTGTCACATTGTAGGTGATATGGGAGACATAGGATAGATTGAAAGTGAGTAGGCTTGGTGATGGACTATTTGGCTACCGCTGATCACCGGAAAAGAATTGAGTGGTACCTCCCAAATCATGTGCTCCGACAGTTTGGTCTATCACCTAGAGTAGACGTGGCACTTATAGATCCTTCATTTCAGTGAGTCGATGGTCGTGGGAAGGCTGATGTTGACTATGTTGATTATCACCATATATCACGTAGAGGCTAGACATGATTGGTTATCGTGGATGATGTTACACCTCGCTGATCACCGGTACATGAGAGGTGGTATATCCTGGGCTTCCTTGTACATGCTCGTGGCTTCACCATTCCGCCTACCACCCTCGAGCTCCTAGAGAGACTAATGGTAAGCACTAAAACGTATGCTACTCAAATATTTATACGTTATGAGAACTGAATTACATACTTGCCTGTGCACCGAGAACATATCTTGGACACACAAGATATTTTCCAACCTTATTTTGGGAGAGAGGACACGATTTTCATTCAATCAACACTTATGAGGAGTTATGTGGGAACTATGCAAGAATATGCACATATCGAGATAGTGTGGGATATGAGAGCAAGTAGTTCTTCTGCACACCTTCATCTTCTCCATACATTGTAGGATTTGATGATCCATCATATACGATGTCGGTCCATACAATTACCCATTTGGCACACTCAGAGAAGCCATGTTTAGTCCATTTAGTCATGGCGTAGACCCTCTTATGTATCCTCACCCACACATGCCGCATATGCACGAGAGTAGTACCTTGTCCTCTTCAGCCGTGACCATCACAGAGATACCGACCCCTCGATGATCGTAGACACCACTGCCGGAGATGAAGCGCAAAGATCGCCACATTTGAGACCGTCCTCGCGACCACCGCCAAGATACTCGGAGTGATGCACTTCCACCACACAGGCATCGCCATCGTTTGATGTCCTCAGTTATCGTCTATAGTTATAGATCATCTGATAGCTTAATGTACACTATTTTGTCAATGTTTCATATATCTTATATACACTGCATATCACCATTACCTATGTTATATATTTCCATTTTAAGTAATTTGCATTTTTTCTGGAATATCAGAGATATCTTGTTGGTATTGAATTGTCAAACTTTTTAAATTTTGGAGAAGTAGATAAAAGCTATGAATTTATCATGCTTGCAAACTTTGTAATCAGATTGCTACATCTACTATTTTTTTGCAAACTTTGTAATGATCCATCCACTGTTGCTATTTTGAATCCATACATTTCCACAAATATTGTTGTGCAATGGTCCAAAATCACATCTCTGCGTCAACATAAAAGTCATGAGAAATTTTGTGTCAATTCCAATGATACCAAGCTTGTTAAATTTTGACAACGGACGACTCGGCCAAAATACCGCGGCTGGTCGCAATATTCAAACCGCCATGACATCATATTGAATTTCGCTATGCAAGGAGCCACCTTTTTTGGTCAACATAAAAGTCATAAGAATTTTATTCCAATTCCAACGATACTACTACTAAATTCAACAACATGAGACTGTATGGCCAATCTGGTCAATTCAGTTACCGATTTTTTGTGCATTGATGAAATTTGCTATGTAAGGAGCCACAATCACCTTTTCAAGTCAACATAAAAGTCATGGGAATTTTGTGCCGATTCCAACAATACCAAGCTCACTAAATTTGACAACAAACCACTGTACCAAAATACCGCTGTGATCGTATTCAAATGGCACCGAGAATTTATGTTCATTGGCGAAATATGCTATGCAAGGAGCCACAATCGCCTATTTTAATCAAGATAAAAGTCATGGGAAATTTTGTGCCAATTCCAATGATACCAAGCTTGCTAAATAATGGATGACTACCAAAATACCGCGGCTGGTTTAAAGTTTTTTTTTAAAAAATTTCAGAACCGCTTCTTTAACGACCGTACTACTTTAAATTTTTTTAGTATCTAATCCACTAATTATGTTTTTAAATGTGCTTAATGAGATATACCACATCACAAATCCAAAGTATCACAATCACAATTACTTTAAAATAGATGTGATATAAATAGAGTAAGAAAGAAGATGCACTACGACGCGATCCTCAGGTAAGGGAGGGAGATCATAAGAGAACAGACCGTGAGCTTCAGATGCCATGGATCACCAAGAAGAAAAGGATAATAATAATAAGATGGCCCCTAATAGGAAGACAAAACAATAGTAGTAGTGATAGTAATGTAGTGGTGATATTACCTTGAGATGAGATCGAGTCGATGCCCCAATGAACTTAAAAATGAATTCTCACTGCTTTTGTTCTAAATGGTTTATTGGCACCATTTTTTTCTTGCCTATCAGGTTGTTGAAAATTTTATTTATTTATGAATTTATTTAGGTTATATTTGAGATTGTAATGAGATATACCACATCACATTATCATTTGATAAATTATATAATGAATGTAAGAAATTATGTTCTTAAATCTCATCTAGTTAAATGATTGACAAAAAGTTATGATTTATTTTTTTAAATAAAAATTTTATAATATCCACTACAGTTTTTTAACCATTAGTTTCTTTTAAATCAACTTCATTATTATGTTTTCACAATCTAGTCCACTAAAAAAAATTTATGAATCACTATTATTACAATCCTCTCCTACAATAATTCTCCAACCTATTAAACAAGCTATCAGATATCCATTTGAAAAGGGAAGACAATAGAGATTCATCCCTTGATGTCTACAGGCTTGTATATGAAGTTTCATGTCCTTGTCTGCTTCTCTTAGACAAATGGGATCACGAGGATTTAGACCTCCATAATTGTCTCCTTGTCTTGGTAGTTCTGGTGATGACATTACAAGAGTTTATGGGGACTTTAAGTCTAAATGTTTTCTTGGGCTAGGCTTCAAGACCACAATCTTGGTTGGTTGAGATAATTTTTAGTCATTGGCTGATGAGCAAAACCAAAATTCCATAGTGTATTTTTCAATTCGAAACCGCTACCATATTGATGCTTTACCTTAGATTTTCTCTCATTTGTTTTGATGGTTTCAACACTAGTAATTCGCTTTGTCTCAAGAGTATCATGGAACTCTTTAGACTCCAAAAGCTTTTCATCTGTCGCCAGATGTTTTGCTTCGATGAACTTTTCATGAACAAGAGCCATGCTTTTATAGTTTAGATTCTCATGATGTAGACCCTTTTGTGGCGCTTGAACATTGAAGGAATTGGATCTTGATGATTGTTGTCAGACTTCATATACATCTCTATAATCCCTGTTCTCATTGCAATAAGATTGAAGCTCTCTAGACTTCTATCTATCAAAGTAGCTGTTAACCTCACTTTTGGAGTGAGCTCTCAACTTCTCCATCTTAGACATAGACTCTGACACTAAGAGTTCCTTAGTCTTAAGACATTTCTAGTGATTAGTGAACACTTGACCAACCCCAGAGACTTAAGAGTTTATCAGACTAGGCTATGCATTAGGGACTTAAAACAACCACTTATCCTATAGCCTAAATCCAACCCATGTCACTCCTTCAAACCAGTCCAAATCAAATATTAAATCAATTCCAACTCAATTGATTTTCAAATCTCAAATCAATTCCAACCAATCCAAATCAAATCTCAAATCAATCCCACTCAATTTTTTCAAATCACTCAACCAATCCAAATCAAAGCTCAAATCAATTCCAACTCATTTGATTTTTTCAAAGCTCAAATCAATCCCAACTCAATCAATTTTCTTAAATCTCAAATCAATTCCAATTCCAAATGATTCAAATCCAAATTCCAAATCAAAATTTTTCCTAAGTCTTATGAACCACATTCATAAGTTTAGCCAAACCCTCAAATCAACCCAAAGCTAAGTGATTTCTTTATAAATCACTTATTCCATCATTTATATTCACAATTATAAATGAAATTGGCATCCAAATCATCTAAATCAAATGGATATAAATCAAACCAAATCAAAACCCTTCTTCAAAACTTTGACCAACCTTAGCCAAATTCACAATCAAATCTCTAATTCACATGATTCTCTCATGGATCATTTATATTCAAATAAAAAAAAGATATATTCAAACTCAAATCAAAATCCAATTTATATCCTTTAAGCCAATTTCTTGGATTTAGCCAAATTATTAAATCAATCCAAACCCTTGGATTTTCTCTTCAAACAATCACTCCTTCAATCACATGCCCAAATATAATCATAAACTACAATCACCAAGCCAAAATCAAACTAACCCATGTCAAACCCATGATCATCATTTTGACTTGAAATTGTCAAATGAAGCAAAACCCATTTAACTCCAAATCACTTACAATTGGATTTATATTTCAATCATAAGTCCATATGTGAGTTCAACCAAACTTGAATCAAGCCTTGATCAAGCCAATTGACCCATTTATGCTCACCCTAAAGTGACCTAAAATTCCTTTTGAGCTAAGTTCCAACCCAAATTAGATTGAACTAAGCTCATCCAAACCTCACATTGTGATCAACAATCATCCTAGAATAATCAATTACTCAAATTGGGTCAAATCAAGTCAAACTTAGCCTTGACCAAGTCAACATTTAGCCCAAATAAAACCCAAAGCCAAAATCTACCATATGCCAAATTGATTGAAACCATTGACTCAAACATTCATCAATGAATGAACATGAACCCTCCTCACTGAGCCAAACCAAGCAATTGGCCATTTGACCTAAGTTGACCTAAATTGACCTAAAAAGCTAAAATGGGTCAAATCTTGATCTAAGCCAAATTGATTGCAACCAATGGGTCAAATTCATTCCAAATTGATCGTTGAACTTGACCAAAGCTTCAATTAAGACCCAACCTAGCCCAATTGACCATGAACCCAACTTGACCCAAAAGGTCAAAATAACTTGAAATCAAACCAAATCATAATTGATTGAAACCAAAGCTTGCAATACATTTCAAATGATCAACCAAGCCTAAACCAACCACCCAACCTAATGTCAAATGGGTCAACTTGACCCATTTGACCTAAATGAACCAAAGTCAAATCTAAACCAAATTGAACCAAACCAATAATACCCATAGGCTCCAAATGATCATTTGAACTTGACCTAACCAATTGGTCAACTAACCCATTAATTTAACTTGATCAAATTGAACAAATTCAAACCAAATGAACTCCAAATCACTTCAAATCAACCCACTTTTGAATCATTTCAAATATGCCCAAATCAAACTCATGGCCAAATGACCACTTTGGCCTTAGGTCAGTCTATGACCAAATTCACTTAGAATTTGATCATTTCTTTCAAGGTCACAAGCATCCTCCTATTGGGCCACATGGGAGGGGTGGTGAACATGACATGATGAATGAGCCAAGGCCAAATTGACCTCCCCCCATCTTTGAGCACTTGGATCATCAAATACACTAACCACTCACATGGACATTCACTCTCCTTCACTCCACTACCCAAAATGACCCATATGGAGTGTTTTGCTCAAATCGTGCCTCAATCCAAGCCATTGATAAAAAAATGGCAATCTCTCATCTCATCCAAGGAGGGGAGATATACTCTCATTCTCACTCATCAAACAATCCATTCCTCAAAGCTTGAGAGGTTGAATCAAAGCCTCCCCAAGCTTTTTCAAGCCATTCCCGAGCTCCCCCATTTCCCATTTTTGGTTTTACTCAAAGTCAAAAAAGGGAGTTCAATTCCAAATCTAACTCATCCAATTCTCAACCAAAATCAAATTAACCTTGCACACACCATCCTTGGACAAGCTCAAGCAAATATTTCCCAAGTCTCAAGTCGGGCATCACTTTGATCAAGGTCGATCACCATTGAAGGGAGTCAACCAAGCAAACTACTTCAAATTAATGCTTGATTCCTTCAACATGGCTTCATCTCTACTAGAGCTACCTCCTCCATTGGAAGTGCTGATAACCTCCGGTGATGTGATTGCTTGAAACCATAGCTATAGGAAATTTTGCTTGGTCTTTTTCGAAGGGAATTGTAATCCCATGCAATCTTGATTACTGGATGTGCATCCCCCCTCCTTTAGAAGGTGTGGGATCATTTTGATCTCAACTGAGCTCAAATTGAATGAGGAAAGATGAAAAGTTCATCTCTCGCTTAAGGAGAAGGATCGCCCATTCATGATTGGAATGGATGAATGAGATCATGCAGATCCCTTTATTTCCTTCCTAAACCTCAGGATTGATCTCGTCCATCCGATCTCAAATTGACGACCAGAGAGCATGTCCCGCTTACTTAGCCAACAAATGTGACAACTTAAATAACATATCCCATGTGGAAAGCACCAAAGACATGTAAATCATGGGATTAGGGATTAATGTGGGCTCCAAAAATTTTGCCATCGACCTCTTTGGCAAAAAGAGTAGTTTAAATGTGTCAGTGTAATTTTCAAAAGGTAGATAGAAATGTAGATAAGTCACTACCCAGAGATTTCATCCTCATTTGGTGAGAACTTAGAACTGGTTCTAGGTTTCCTATAGCCCCATAGTTAATTACCCCTCTCAATAAGTGAGAGAGAACTTTCGATTAAGGTTAGTCATTAGATCGCTAAAAGCATAGCATATAGTAGCAACATGTAGAGTTTCAAAATTTAGATTATGAAATTCATCATTATAGCTTAAACCGGATGGTTGGGGGAATGATGACGTGCCCGATCTAGATCCCATGTCATCCGGCATCAAGCCCCTAGTCTACTTAGTCAGAGGAGGTAGTCGACCGAACCTGACAGAAGGATCCTCATCAGCAACACATGGGTTACGCCGTCCAAGAAATCCTATAGACTTGGGGTGATGTTTGTCTAAGGAGACAATCTTAAGTCCACGAAGATGTTTGCCTATCAAGTATACCCTATGATTCACAACTCAAAGGGCGTGAGCCATTGGGGAGCATACGGCTATGGTCGATCATAATATAATGGAGTCGGCCAAACCACCGATGAGGACTGATCATAACTTTCATCTGTAGCCAGCCACACAGTTCGAAGACATCCCACCAGATAAATTGATTGAGAGTGTAACACTTGATTTGATATATTCCTTTGTGAGCTATAGTTTTAATTTGTCACCCCATAAATAGCAGGAAGGTGGATAGATTGTATTTGATTTAAGTTTTATGATAGAATTTCATTTAAGTTATTTTAGATTGATATTTGATTTGAGTTAAAAATTTGATTAATTATGCGTTTAAGAGCTTTAGATCATCAACTCGCTTTAGTCGCTAATAGAGGATTAGATCTATCACAATCAATTTCTCAAATATTTCACTTATTTGAAACTCTTATTCTAGATTTTTAGGTTTTGTTAACTCAGACCCAGTTCTAAGACTAAACCGGGATGCAACCCGTGCAACATCTTCATACTCTTGAATTTAGGCATTCAACATAGTGTCGGGGCACATGCGGGTGTATTTAAGAATTTAGGTAGCTTTTATTTTTTTGAATTATGAAATTGATTTTGTATTTTCATTTAATTCCAATTTTAGCTGCATGCTTTTGACATACATTAAAATTTAAAACTTGAAATCTCTTGAGCACATGCAGAATTTATAGCTAATTTCATCTAATTAATGAAATTATTGCTCTTGAAAATCATAATTAGGATGAAATTCATTAATTTTTTATTAAAGGAGGCCCTATGATTTTTGTAGATTTTGATTTAGTAGCTTCTATCTGCCTTGTACAAAGGTTGCATCCGTAAAGAAGGCATTTTGATTTAGATAGTTTAACACATTACTTGCACTTACTTGTTGAGTTTTGTAATTCTCAATTTGATTAGTAAATTTTTTAGTATGCCAATTTTGTTTGTTGCTTAACCCCCACTAATGCTTATTAGCTAGCATAGTAATCACCTCCATATATATAAGAGTTATTAAACCCAATTTGGATTATCCTCCCCCCTCCCCCCCTTCCAATTTCAATTAAAGCTTGTTTAATTTTGAGGAATTTGCAAGAAAAGAGGACTCACTTTACCACTTTAATTTATAAGTTTGCAATTAGAGTTTATAAGTTTAATATTAGTCTTTCCAAAGTTTATGAATTTAATATTATCCTCCCCCAAATTTTACTGGCATTTTAAATAAATATTCTATTTTTCCCAAAATTTTCTTTAAAGGTCCCCCTTTTTTATTTGACGCTATAAAATTATGGTTTTCACTACGCTCCTAAGTCAGCTCATTTTATCCTCCCATTTTTTCTAAGTTAAAAGTTTTGACAAAATTTTGACCTCCGCATCATCCTGTGGGGTGCATCGGTATTTGGCTTGGTATGCCCTCTTAAGCGAAGGAAGCGGTGTCTTGACACCACAACCGGCCATCTCATCCCCTCTTGACAACAAGGCCTTCAGACCAAAAGACATACAATGCAAAATATAATCATCCTTCTTTAATTCTAAAATTAGACAAAATTTTGAAGATTTCGCCTAGGGGAGCGACATCTAACAAGTGTTTGGCTTTTCTTCGAGGAAGGAAGTGGTTCTTACACCACAACATATTTTTTCATCCCGTCGCCTCTTGAGCACAACGAGGTCTTCAAACCAGCAACACAAGCAACACATATATATATTCACATTCACAAATCCCATTATGTTCTGACTTATTTTATGTGCAATGGTTGCAGGAATGGGGTTTGCAAGGGATGTGGTAGTAAGTGACTAAAAATTGAAAGAAGAATTCACCTCTTGACGATGTTCTTCCTCGATTTTGCAGCGAAGCGAAGGTAGGAAGGTTACGGGGAATGCGACACCAAAAATCGAAAGAAGAATTCACCTCTTGATGATGTTCTTCGTGCGTTGAAAACCGAAGGGCTACGGGCATGCGACGCAGAAACCAAGGAAGAATTCTTGATGATGTTCTTCCGATTCATGGGCGCAAACCGGAAGGGCTACTGGTGTGCAATGCAAGAAACCGGAAGAATTCACGATGTTCTTCCCGATTCACGAAGCAAACCTGGAAAAAAGGGTCATGGACTATTTTACTGGTAGGAATGGAATGGGCTGGGAAGGATGAATGGTCGGAGAAGGTTGGATGGTGGAAAGGAGGCTAGAAGGTTTGCGTGCGGGTCGGTCACAAACAAACAGGTGATTTTTGGCAAAATGGCAAGGTAAATCACGCAAAATGGATCCAATGACCGCCAGATGCTCTTGCCTATACGCCGGATTCACACGCTGGGTCACGGGCTGCGGATGCGAGGCGGCATGTGGGTTGGTCATGCAGGTCTTCCTGCGGTGCAGGGTCGACGGACGCGACGCGGTGCGCCGGAGCTGGCCTGGCTTCCTGATCAGTCACGGGTATGGAGCACGCTGCGCAGGTCATGAGACTGATGGATCGTGAGGTGCGGCAGTCATTGAATGGGGGACGATGATGCTCTCATGCAAGACGGGAGACGCGGAGGATTACAAACATAGTCGCAGTAAAACGCATGAATACACCGCTAACGGCGATGGGATTGGAGGCAGAAATGGATGAAAAATTGACAAAAAGCCAAGGAAATTAAAAGAATTACCTTGTATGCGGGAGAGTGGAGAGAGAAAATGGGAGAAAAGAATGAGGGAGAAATTTCAGAAAATGGGGGAGATGAGGGAAATGAGAGTTAGAAAAATGGGAGGGAGTGGTTATTCAATTTTTTATTTTATTTTATTTTTATTTTTTTTAGAAAACTAAAAATGGGGGGAAATGGAGGGTAATTTGGGGATTTTAAAATAATTTTAAATTTATTAAATAATTTTAAAGTTGATTTCACAGCGATATATGTGCATAGTCAATATATATATATATATATATATATATATATATATATATATATATATATATATATATATATATCAATTTATATTCCAACCCAATGGCATTCGCTTCACAATTGGAGGTCGCTTTGGTTAATCGCACCTTGACTGATATGCAAGTATTGACGACTGGCACTTGATCGATTGATCATCAAGTCATAAAATATTTATATCCTAACTAATTTTGTTGTTCTAAATGTGATGGCAAAGTCTGTTCATCGATCGGAGATCATTTGAGTTGATTTTGATGACACCTTGTGCATTTCAACCTCGATTTGCATGCTACCACTTATGATTACATTTTAATGCACTCATTTGAATTGAGCATAATAGTCTCATTTATTAGATTTTTCCATTTCAAAGCTAACATCATGATCAATTTCACTAACGGGGTCATTTGTCATCGTGCCTCACGACATTGATATGCGTGCGCATGTTGATGACTTCGAAGCTTGATCAATTGATCATTACAATATCTATATCGACCAATTTTGATGTTCACGCGATGAAAAGTCGTTGTCGATCAAGGTCATTTCACCATTTTAGTGACATCCAATGCATTTTGAACCTCGATTTGCACTATCGCTCCAAGTCGTCAATTCGAATTTGTTTTGATTTATGGAACACATATGGAGGTCAACAAATGTCCTCCAATAAATGTGATTCGTGCATGAAGCGAGTCACATTTGTTGAAAATTGGTTGGCCTTTGGGTTTGCCATAGAACTAGGATCATTTCAACTTTGATTGAGATAGCTTATGGAACTTTGACAGGATTTGTCATTAGATGTCGCCTTATTCGTGACATGCTAACCGCTTGACCTCGAATCGAATTGTCGAGATAGGGAAGAGTTCTTGCACCCTCTACTATCAGCTTCAATGGCTTTGTTGAAGATCTCTTTCTTTTATGTTATTGCATATTTGAGTCTCCTCCAACCCTAGCTTCATGCTTGTGGGGTTTGATGGAGGAATTGGTCTGCTTGTTTTGATGAATGACTATTAGGGAATCGCTTTATCCGCTTGAATAGATTTGAAATTCCTTCCTAGCTTTGAGCTTGACGGATGAAGGATTTGATTTGTCAATATTGACTTATCGTGAAGTGTATGTATACCATGAATCCTATTGCCGCTATTTGATTCATTGGAGGATACATACAGATGACCCGCCTTCCGGCTTATGTAGGTCAATGAGTTATTAGTCCGCAACGGTGCTTTAAATGACAAATAACCACAAAATTCTTTGTTACGCTTTGTTTGAACTATGGAATTGCTTCCTCCTATGCTTTCTCGCTTTGAAGGACTTGATGAGGAGATTGGCTTTGATCATCTTTGAGCTTGATCATCATTTGAGAATAGATTGAAATATCACCTTCGTAATATATAAAAATTGAAGCCCTGAATTAAGAGTTTCCTCATATTGTCTTGATCTATCGATCAAGTAGAGAGATCTCTTGGATCCTGGTTGCTTGTAATCACTAAGCTGGATCTAGTTTGAGGTTGAATAGCTATCATCATTGGACTAAGTGGCTCTTTCACTCGCCTTTTCTTTTGTTAAGTGAGGACGAACTCCATATTTGGGCTTGTGAGTTAGACCTTTAGAACCTACCGAGTCTTGACTTAAGCGAGGGTTTAGTTTTGTCATTAGATCAAGAATGGGGGTTCTTTCATTATGCCTTTTCTTTGTTGAGTGAGGAGAGCCGCCAACTCGGCCTATTGAGGGCTTGTTGAGTCCACCTTTAGAACCCATCCATGTTCTAGACTTTGGTATGAGGTTGATGTTTCTCCAACGTTAATTAAAGCTTTAAAATCGGAGTTCTTTTGACTTGGTCTCCTAATTTGGCAAGTTTGAGAGATAAATATCTTGACATTTAGGCTATCTTTTCATGCATAGAAATAGATTCTTTTTTGTTTCTGCAAGAACATGTAACTTAATAATGACCATTATGGACTTATTCAGGAATTTTGGCATAAAGCTTGATGTCAACTAATAAGAATATATTTGAGGATCTCATCTTTTGTACGATGTCAACACAAATAAATTTAATATAAATGAAAAATGCCCCTCTTTGCAAGGGGAATTCTAAAGCACATTTAGAGAATTTTCAAGATGAAATTATATAAATACATCAATATTTGAATTGATATACTCTAAAGGAGATTTTAACATACAACATTGAATTCATCCATATATATATAAATCTAAAATGCCCCTTATGTAATAGTAGAATTTTCATGAAAAGGTTCTTCATTTGGAGTATGTTTATTTAGGATCTCGATGAAGCACGATGTCAACCTAGATATACTAAAAAACCCCATCTTGCGGTGATTTTATTGTACCTCAAGAATGTGTGTCAGTATAACTTTTTCAAGTATCAACCATTAATTGGTGGCATTGGTCTTTCACCCTTTAAGTCGATGAGTTGGTATGCCCTCTGTATACCTTTTCAATGATGAAAGGGCCTTCCTAGGCTCAAATTTGCACCTGAATTTTGATTGGGATAATCTGTCACTAACCAATTCTCCTTTTGAATGTTTGAGTCGCACGTGGTGGTCAAAAGCTTGGACATCTTTGCGATAGACTTCCGATTTTGATGGGCTTGCAATCTAACTTCATCAAGCACGCCAAGTTCCACCATTCTCGACGAGCATTTTGATCTTCCACTAGATTGTATTGATGGCTACTCAAGTGAAGGTAGCTCAACTTAAGAACTCGATTCTAAATACCAATGAATGGGAGTGGCTTTATTGGCATCTTGTAAGTAGTGATATGCCCATAGAGCCTCTACTAGCTTGGTATGCCATTCTCTTTATTTTAGTAAGAATCTTTTTTTGACTAATGTCTTGAAGCCTCCACCCAAGCCATTTGCTCTGGATTATATATTGAAGAGTATCGCCAATCAATTTTGTGTCGATTGAATCTATAAATCTTTGCACTTTTGAAAGTTGTGCCATTATCAGAAATTATTCAACATGGCACTCCAAATCTATAGACTACATTATGCGTGAAGAAGTTGATCACTCAGTCAATAGTAACTTCTTTAAATGGAGTAGCCTCAGCCCACTTAGAGAAATAGTCGCTACTAGGATGAAGCAATATCCAGCTTGAATGGATCAATTGGTCCAATACTGCATTCCCGCTTGAATGGTCGATGCTATTGTTGGGTGTAATGGATTTGGAGGTTGATGAATGAGATTTTGATGTACTTGACACTCATGATACTTCTTACTGATTAATATAGTCTCTCACCATAGATGGCCAATAATACCCATCCTTTGATCTTTACTACCATCTTAGGACTGAGATGTGCACCACAAAGTCCTTCATGAACTTCAACCATTACTTTGCTTTCATCTACACCTAGCATCGTAGCCACATTTGTTCAAAGGATCTATGATATAAAGTGTTGTTGATGAAAAGCATAGTATTCTCTTTTGATTTGAGCCTCGGATTTATTACGGTAATTTGTTCTTTAAAATAGTTGATGAATGCTTGCCTCCAATCATGTGACTCTTCTACAACAAAGGCTTCACACTGCATTTCTGAGGCAATGTCATTCTTAGCTCTTCTTGAAATAACATCTTGTTAATTTTTGGGAGTATGAGGAGCAACTTGAGTCATCCCCGGGTCGATTGGTACCCCTCTACTGAGAGGATTGATACTTTATCAACTCTAGAACTCATCGAAAATATGCCGATCATGATATAATCACCATTCATACTTGCCATTTTCTTAGCTAATTTTGCCAAGCAATCGCCTTACTATTTTTGGATCAAGAGACTCAGTGTGTGATATTTGGTATATGCTTCATAAGCTCGATAACTCGCATGATAGAAAGCTAACTCAAGCTTGTTGATTCTATAGATGTCAAGTACTTGATTTATAGCGAAATCAAAAATATGCAAGTTATGAATGCCTATGAAAATAGCTTCTTCAGACCGCCAATAACGCTTCATATTTAGCTTCATTTTTTAGTTCTTGCTCGAATCCATATGATCATCATTATACCTCCTTCCGTGTTATGAAGATGCCGATTCTTGCTCTGCTCTTGGAAAATTTAGAGATTGGACTTATTTGATCAGGCTCCATCAAAGTATATTTCCTAAATTTGTGATTTTTCTCTTCATGAATGAGCATAATTTGATCATCGAGAAAATCTCATTAGAGAAGAGTCCGTGGATAGGATGTGCCAAAATCTGCTAAGACTTGTCCCTTCACTGCTTTCTGTGGAACTTATGTGATATCAAATTGCAAAAGCAATACTACCCATCTTGCCAAGTGGCTAGTCTTATCATCAAGTACTTTAATGGATCAATCCTCAAGATGAGGGTAATCTTATTAGATAACGAGCTTTTGGACATCTTTGCTCGGTAGACTTCTAGATTTTGTCTAGCTTGGTGCCTGATCTCATCAAGTCCATCAAATTCTCACATCTGTAGACATACATTATCATCTTGAGTGAGATTGTATTGAATGGCTACTCAGAGTGAAGGTAGTTCAACTTCAAGTGGCAAGACTACTTTAGCTCAAATACTTTAACATGAGGAGGAGTGGATTTCAGGAGTACGCCTAAATGTCACTGCTGTCTATTTGTAAAGGGAATTTTACTTCAGATTTTGGCCTCCAAATTTGCTCTATTTGTCGACCTTCGATGATTCTGTAGACATGTCATCCAAGTGTCACGATCGATGCTCACCATGCAAGACTTGAATTAGTAGCATTTTGCCGTGGTCGTAAGAGGAGGTCTCTTTGGAGGAGTAACTCTAGTCTCCTAAGGATAGGACCTTCATATTTTCTTTTCATCCATTTCTAGCAACTTTGAGAACCCGATACACTCTTGCATATACTATTTCGAAGTTTCCTCACGTTGGAACTGACATTGTCGGTCTAGAAGGATCGCTTGATTTGACCAGAGTCGCTCCGCTTACCCATCTTAGGCTATCAAACTTTTATGGGTTGGAACACTCCGGTTCTACAACCGGTTGTATAATTTCTACTTGAACAATGATGCTGAGCATGTAGTTTAGCATTTCTCTTTCTCTGATGTCTCTAGTTCCCTAGATGAAGAAGCTTTTGTGTCGCCACTTCTTCTCGAAGCTTCGGCCTCCATATTTGTTTTTCCTTTTTACCGGGACCTTTCAATAATGGATTCCTGAACATGCAATTCAAGTGTCGATGCTCACCGTGGATTGCCTAGAACGCCTTGAGCATACCACCATTGATTGTAGTTTTTGTAGTGGAGCATTTTTGGCTACTTTGATAATTGATATTTGATACATTCATAAGACATTTTTCCTTAACAACCTTTAGAACTCTATGTGCTCGAAAGTAGATGAAGCTTCATGTTGTTCCTTCGTAAAGGTTGAAACTAGTCTATTGAGCCGAGAAACATATTTAACATCACCAGAGCTATTCCTTTTCACCCATCTCAAAATTTTCAAATTTATTGTGGGATAGAAATACACGCTTCTGGTTGTAAGGTTGGTTGTATGACTTATGATTTAGACAATAGCTCAGCTTAGTATTTTCTTTTGCCTTCTTCTACTTTTCCTCAAGATGAGGCTTCATCATACCTTCCTAGTGCAAAAGATTCAACCGGGTGGTTGTGATTCAAAGGTAAGACTGAAACTTTCAACTGAAGGTTCTCTTCATGACCGACACTTCAAAATGTATCAACCTTTTAAGTACAAATACTCTCTTTTGATGAACCTCAATAACAAGAAGTGGTTATTCCAATTGTCCTCCTCCATTGCAGTTGGTGTGTACAATATGCAAATGCTCGTGGAGGATTATGTGGTGATGGTTGGAAAGTCTACACTATCAAATTGAATGGTAGCTCCAACATCCCTGATGACACACAAAGCAAAGATGGATATTGGCTTCCAAATTGCATGATAAATGGTGTTCTCAAGATCCATCGATATACAAACAATTAATTAGGCCTAATTAATTCAATTTTAATGATGAAACTTTCTAAAATCATAACTAATTATAGAAAAATCCAAAAAAATGCAAACTCAAAGCTCATTTTGAAGATTTTAGAAGAATCTAGAAAATTATAATTAATTAATTTTGAATAGTGACTTTGGCTTAATGGTTTTATTAAAAAATCTAATTAGCTTAATTACATCTTAATTAAGCATTCAATTAATCTCAAATTTTTATGAATGTAAATGACCTTTGCTTCCCATATTTTTTGTGGATTTTATTGATGGCTTAATTAGGAAATCATTTGAGCAAGCCCTAATCACTCTCTTAATCAAATTAATTATAATTAAGGAATGAATAATAGTAGCTAAATTAATTACTTGAATATAATTATCCATGCTAAACAATAAAATCATTTGGGGAATATGATTGGAGATATTTTTCCTAATTTATTTCCTAAGTATACTTTACCTTTGAAACTTAAATTAATTAATGGGTTAATGGAATGATTAGTTGATTAATCAAGTAATTAGATCTTCAAAATGAGGGAATCAAAACCTAGTGGAATGATTGAATG
This sequence comes from Cymbidium sinense, assembly GCA_021442155.1. Classification (NCBI taxonomy): domain Eukaryota; kingdom Viridiplantae; phylum Streptophyta; class Magnoliopsida; order Asparagales; family Orchidaceae; genus Cymbidium; species Cymbidium sinense. The sequence goes on along the minus strand of CM038220.1, from coordinate 64,817,334 downwards.
ATTTAGGGATTAGGATTGAGGCCTTGCCCTTGATCCTTTCCCCTAAGTTAACTTTATCATTTAAATCAAAGCATAATCAAAGCATTTAATCAATTCATTAATGGCCTAATGAAATCAAAATTAAAAATCAATTCACCCAACCTAAACAACCTTTAATTCATCTTGGGTAGCTTCTTGGGTGTTCAATAACCCAAGGTGAGAGATAATGAAATTATGATTGGCTCATATGTGTGAAAATCATAAGAATAATTAAGTGAGATCCTTAAGTTTAATTAATTATTAATCATAAGCTAATTACATTAGGCCCCTTTCATTTCTTAGGAGCATTGCAAATTTACTTTTCATGTGGTTCTATATTATATTGGCTTATTATTAATTAATTAATTAACTTAAGATGATATAGGTAAGGAATAATTAATCCATTTAATTCATACCTTAACCTAGCTAAAAAAAACATAAAATCAACTTAATTGTTCTAAATTAAACCAAACCAATTCACACATGGGGAATGGATTAGATTAGCAAACCCTTCTCATATTTCCTAAGTCAAATAAAATTCAAAAATATAAATCTCCTTAATTTTGATTCACTTTAAATGATCTTATTTGGTTTGATGGTCCTTAGGAATTAATTAGGGTGAATGAAGTTATGTGCTTACATCCCTTTATTTCTTTCCAATCATGCTAAATATTATTTGCCATATGAAATAATGCATCCATATCTTTTGAAAATCAATTAATAAAAATGTTTCCTTTTATGTCAAATTGCATGTGTTGGCTAAAATTAAAAACATGAGTGGCTATCATCACTATTAAATCAAAAATTATTTTCAAAACTTATAAACCCTAAAGATTATAAATGAAGTGAGTGTTAGTTATATAAATTTTTATAAAGCTTGCATGTGATGATAGCATAAGATGTGTATTATGAAGTCTTCTTTCTTTCTCTTAATATGGATTCACATAGGATTTGCAAAGTGTATAGTTCATTTAAAAGAATATAACACTTGCCTAAATCTATTCTATGCATCTCCATATTATGACTTAGAAAGAATCTTCATGTTACACATGTAAATCATACAACCAAATAAATGAAACATAAATTTTTCATGGATTTTCTCATCCTTGTAGTTTTGTACATCTACATATATTTATGAAAAGTGGTATATTAGTCGGACATCCAGGGTTGTGAGACTTTAAGTAGCCTAAGTAGGTCTTGTACCTTACGCCCCTAGTGTAGAAAATAATGGCATCATACTCACTTATAACTTTTATACATGTGGATGTGCATTGAGCTAATGGATGAAAAATCTCTCTTTTCTATATAATAAAGACATGCATAAATGATCCAATCAACAAATGAAATATCCAAATTTTCAAATCACATCTCTTTGCATTCATCATCAAAGTGTGCTAAGATTTGCATTGCATGTATAGGTATGCTTAGGATTATTCATATGCATGGTACACATGATGGAAAGAAATGAGTGGGTGTGTGTTATGTGATAGTAATCCACCATAATTAATTCTAAGATGTCTTTCATATTGAATAGGACTATTTAAAGAGAACCCAAACTTAGGATCAATTAAAATACATAATAAATCATTCACTAAAGGAAATTCACTATCTTAGAAATGCTTTAAGATAGGGATGAAAGAGAAGTTCTCTTCTCTTTTCTTCTCTTCATAACATTCAGTCATAAAGTGTAGGTTCATTCGAACCAAATCAAATCACCAACTAAAATTGATAAATCAACTAAATCACTTAAAATGAAATCTTCTTCTAAATTGAATCTTTCATACTTAAAAAAATTTCAACCCTAAAGTCTAGCTAAGACATGCCACACAAACCTTAAATGGCACACACATTAGATTAAGTCACCATTTTTAGCTCTATGTTAGGGCGGTGCATGGCTTGATGCATACTTTTATTTTGTGGAGTAATATTTTAGACTGGATGTTAGGGTGTATGTGTGTAGTCTGGATGTTAGGCCGATATTAGCCTAATCATGCTTTTCTGCAGGGGGTTGTGCTTAAGGGGTGTTGTAATAAAAATATAAATGATTTTTTTTGTGTAGGTTGCTTATATCCTAAGCATAACCCAAATTAGACAGTGGACTTGGTTACCCATGTGTGGGGTGCTAAGTCCAAATTATTCATATAACTGCTTAGGTTATGTGGTATGTTTAGCTAACCTTTGTTTTGTAAGTTTAATTAGATTTTCCTTTCCCATTTTGATGTAAATTTTACAATTAAGATTTGAAATGAATGTTATGGGGCATTAGGATGAACATTGATTATAAGATCAAGTCTTATGTACCATGTGATGCCTTTGGAGCAACCATATTCTAATCAAGCCAAAAAGAAGAAAGAAGAGAAGCTAATCAAAAAGAAGAAAATCAAAAATGAAGAATGAAGAATGAAGACCCCCATAACATGAATTCCTTTTAATTGTAATTATTCATTTGTAATCGAGATGTATAAGGGTAGAGCTTCACATTTTTTTTCGGGTTGTATGCGATACCACCGACCTCTTATTCTTTTGATAGCTTTATAAAATTATTTGATGTTTGTTTAGCTTGTGCATTAGAAATGGAATGCCTTTTCATAGTTTCTTTATGATTGGTGATTGTGTGGCTGGATGCGATTAGGCTCTTATGAAAAAATAAATCTTCTATCAAATTAATCAATTCAAAATTAAACTAAACAATTCATAACTTCACCTAAAGCATAAGAATTAAATCAAGATAATAAAAGATTTAGCAACCTCTTAGTTGGATTTTGTATGTTTCACATCAAGCATAAATCATATTATCTCACTCTTGCCAATGGAGGGCTTCCACTTTTGCCAGAGAAAATGGCTTGACCTTTGAATGTCATGGTGGAAACACACCTCCTTCTTTCGATTTGGCCCTAATTTTCTCATTTATTAGGCATATAAAATCATATAGCTCAGTAAGTAAAGTCAAAGATCAAAATAAAACTTAACAAAATTTGTATTAGATTTAGGTCATTATTCATGCCCTTCATGATCTAGTCTCTTAGTGAGTTTAAAGACTTAGTCTCCTTTCTAAATAAGCAACAATATAGCCATATTGTAAAGCATAAGACTTACCTATATGTATTTAAAATAGGAGGGTTAGTTAGCGCCACCCAGCGGTTGTAAGTCCAACAGTTAGGTGGTTTATCCTCTCTGTGGAGGTAAACCATATGCATTTAGTATAGATTTAGGGTGCTTTGGCCTTGCCAAAGCTCTAGATTTAGGATCTGAGGTTATTGTTTTCCTTTGGGGCTATAAGCACAAATCCTCACCTCTTAGGCATTTCTATAATCTTGTATTGTGGAATTGTAAGCCCTAGATTTCTAATAAAAAATTTCAACTCAAACATATGATTCTCTTCAATTTCAAAAATATAAAGCCCAACCATAGGATAGTTTGGGATGCTCACTAGGCTTCCTAGTATCATGAGCATCCCATACTCATCTCTCTTTGGTTTTGATAATAACTCTCCCCTTTTGATCAATCCCACTTAATTTAAAAAATAACCAATTGATTGATAGTCTTATCTTTGAAATCTTTGGAGATAATGATCATTTACCTTAATCGAGAGTATTCTTAAGGAATCTCATTCCTTAGGATGTAATTAACTATGGGGATTGCCTCCAGAACTTAATGAACCCGATTTAAATAAACCATGTTTTACTTTTTCATGTAAAGTAAGGGAAAGATCTCTAGTACATTTGAAGACCCATTATGTCTTAGGAGTCCTCATTAGGTGATTAGGTCTATTATAGGGTAGTGACTTCTATCTCTCGAGATAGTCCATTATTTCTTAATATTGTACCTGATCACCCTAATGAGTACATCTGCGGATCTGTGTGGTGTCCACTCACATAAACACAATCATAATAAAAAGTAAACACCAGTATCCAATTTATCGGTCTAACCATCACGCCCTCTCACGAATTACTCGCATGAGCCGCCATCCGATAAATTTCTTTTGGTAGAACTGGTGATGGATCACGGCATGGATTAGTTACACATCCGACCAATGCTAGAGTGAGGAGGAAGCGGTTCCGTGCTAGGATGGACAAATGAGAGAGAAGGAGGAGGAAGAGTCCGCGTTGGGGAGGAAAATAGAAGAGAACGCTTGTTCAATGGAAAACAAAGGGAACCCTTGCTTGCGGTTGCTTGCTATTTTTTTAAGCAATACTAGAGGGAATAGTTTCGGCTTTAGGAGATGGAACTAGATCGGATCGGTTGGTGAGGGATCATGCTTGCGGTTAAAGGAAATCAAAGAAAGAGGTTGATTGAGTGGGCTTTAAGTTTTATTTTAAAATTTAAGCTAATTAATATACTAATTATCCTAATTAATATACTAATCAACTCTAATCTGAATTTTATGATGACAAAAAACATATAGTATATATATATTAGGTTATTCCAATGTTGACACGGCGATGCGTGTTTTGTGATCGGAAGCGTTTGGTTTGAGTCGCGTCAATTGGATCAATTTGACTCAAAATTATGTCCACTTGATCATTCGACATTTGTGACTCATCTAATTGAGCGTGGATAGTCTCATTTAATAGATTTCAATATTTTCTAATGGTACAATCAATTTTATGAACAGAGATCATTTGGATATCATCACGACTTCACTTCGATATGTGTTAGCATTGATAGCTCAATCGTTTGATGGTTGATTATTAGATTGTGCAATATTTATATTCTAACCAAATTTGATGTTTTGAATGATGGAAATCCGTTCATCGATCGAAGATTTGAGCATCGTCGACCTCGAACTCCGATCGCGAAATCATTCGACGATCGGTTGATCATTATTAGATTATGCAATATTTATATTTTGATCAATTTTGATGTTACGATGATGGAAAGTTCGTGTCGGATGTCATTTTGACTATTTTGGGTGACGTCCAGTGCATTTTGAGCCCCGATTTGCGCACTATTGCATCGGAAGTTCGTCGAATTTGACTTGTGGCTTGACTCGACTTATGGCACATATATGAAGGTAAAAAAAAATCTTCTTTAGTATTATAACCCCATATAAAGTTTTGCAAAATATGCCTACACAGTAATGTCCTTTTTTTATTCAATTTTTCTTCTTGGGTTATGTTTCATTTTTTTGGCAAGTTTTTAGAAGGAACGGTCCCTAAGTCCTGACTATTATTTCAGGTTTACAAGTGTGTTTAAGAGTTTTTTTTTTCTTATCATTGTGAAATTCTATTTTGATGAACAAACTACATGCTAATCTCTAACTATAAACAAGGCTTCTTGTAAAGATGTAATTACGGTTTATGAATATGATTCATTTCATTTTAAGTGGAAAATGTACATGATGATAGGAACTCTATACTTTAAAGATGACATTTTATTGGTGGGTAAAAAATTTACTAGTGAAGTCAATGTTTGCATCTGTAATGTCTGAAGTTATATTTCATCGGGTTCATGCAATTGTATATTGTTACTAATGTGCTAAATAAGTTTAGTGAATATAATAAATCAGGATAGATTGAAATTCATCTCTATGTTGAATGTATGTATATGGAGAGCTTGAAGGTAGGTATAATGTAAATAAACAAAATATATAAGAGGGTATGAAACCATGTTGTAAAATATCCACTTAAAGTTTACTAAGCCTTATCATAACCAACATCATTGCACGTTTATAAGAAGAGACTCTAGTTTATGCAATGCATCTAAGGGTAAGGATATAACAAGAAATCATATGACAAAACATGAAAGGGGATAACAAATCCTAATTATGTAGTTGATGAGGAATGATAGATTTCTAATTACTCAAATAAGGATGAGTTAGAAAGTGAAGGAAATACTCCTAATCAAGATGAATATTTAAAATATGATTGGAAGGCTTTCGGATGAATTATTCTAGAGACATAGTTAGATATGAAAAAATACTTGATGAGAATGATGAAGTTGATTTTAGAGGAGATTCAAAGATGGAGGAGAAAAGCATTAAATGAGATTCTATATCAAGACATTATGGACCAAATTGTATTGCGAGTTGGTAATTGTATGGGAATATGAAGCATGTAAGAAAGATGTAAGAAAGGCATCATGAGAATATTATTTATAGGAGAGAACCTCATAGAGGTAAAAATAAGGTACACCCAAAGGTGTAACTCTCAAAGATGTAATTGGATTATCCATGCATCAATATAAAATGATAATTACCATCAAAATGAAGAAGCTTAACAATACTGTCTCTTTGATTGATGGAATGTATCTAACATATGAATTATTATTTTTACATTATTATTAATTCATTTAGAAGAGAAATTCTGGGAATTTGATCACTTTTAAATATAAATTCAAAATGTGGTACATTTTTAGCATTGAAAAAAAATGTGATTTAATTTAAATTTTGGTATATCGATGTCTATAAGTTCTTATCCTCAAAATAGTTTGCCATAATTTTTATCATGATACTTAATTTAGTCTTATTTTATTTATATTTTAAATAATTTTAACTTTATATTTTCAGCTTGATTATAAAATTTTAATGTGAATATTGAATATTATGAGTTTGAACAAAAAGATTATAGAAAATTTTATAAAAGATAGTATAATTTTTATATTAAAATTTTAAAAAAAAATTCATAAATTTGAATTAGTTTAATTATTTATCATATAAGTAATTATAAAAAAAATTGTTTTTCTCTTAACTTAAGTTAAATTATAATATTGATAAATTATTTAATCTATTGTATTATGATAAATAAGTTTATAAAAATGATGACTATTGTAGAATAATGATCGAGCTTATGTTAGTTATTATAGCTCATTAAGCATTAATAACAACAATTTAATTGACAGGAGACTAACAACATGTGATGGGGTTAATTTGATGTTTGTCGGTCAAACATCAAATAAAATCTTAAATTTTTTTAACTCACGTCTAATTTCTTGTCAAAATTTAGACTCTTAAGTTAACTTATTTTTAAAAATTTCTTCATAATAAATAATTTTTTTATACTAAATTTATTGTAATATGATAGCTATTAAAAACATGTTCCACTTTTTTTAAAGGAAAAAAATTATAATATCATAATAATAATTTTATTTGTTGATTCAGATCTTTCAACTATAATTTGTCTCTTCAAATACAATGAATTTATTTTTAATTAATATCATAATCTTACTAATAAGAATAATAAAGGGCAAACTTTGAGCTCTTCTTTCTTAATACTTCTCTCATTTTTTTATCTCGATAATTGTAAAGAAAGATTGCATTGTAATCTCATCAATTTTCTTCTCTCTTGAATTAAATTAGGGTTTCTTATTTTATTAAATAAATGCTCCTTCCTCCCCTAGTTGATTTTTCCCTTGGTCAAATTCCTTCCTTAGCCTCAAATGCTTCTAATTTCTTGATTCCATGGAGCACTTTTATCTTTATTCTAATTATATTTTGCTTGCCAAACTTTAGCACAAGACAATTCACATGCAATTGGAAGGATTTACTATTTTACATAATGAAATAACAATTTCTTACAATAGTGAGTACGAGGTTAACTTTCTGAAGAGGAAATTATGGACAAAATTTTTCTTTGGTTGGCCATGCGATATTAATTAGATTATTTTCTAAAAGTGGTCCTTCAAAGCCTTGACTTTAAGATTTCTTCCTCTTCAAATTTTCTTAAAAGAAGACTTTGATCTCATAGATAATGGCTTTGTTTTCAATCAAGACCCTTTATATTCAAAAGTGGTATTACAATTTTCATCCATCCAAAAAAAACTTTCTGAAATAATATGGATCAAGTTGAACTTTTTGTTGTTGGAATGAAGCATTTTCTAAAGTGGCAGTTTGATTGAATTACTAGTATCTCTACTAAAACTAGGGTTACCTTTAGAATCTATTGTTAATTCCCTGATGCTTTCTATCAATTTGGTTAAATATAAAGACATTCTTTATGATTGAAGCATAAACCATGTGTCAAATATGCCTCCTTGCATGAAGACCATTCATGTCCTTTTAATTCCAACCAATTTTCATAATAGTAACTCATCAAACAATATGTGGCATCTTATCCACCTCTCTCCCAAGTCACCCACTATTATTCAAATCTCATCATAATCTTCTCCCAAAAGTGAATGACTCTCCTCCACCATAAAATAAACCAGCTCCCACCAATCTCCAGTTAGGAAAACATTGAACATGTTTTCAGCCAACATGTTTTTAGTCTCAAATTTTATCTCCCATTCAAATATTATTATTACTCACTGTGATTTCTCCTTGGTTTCATGCTAAAAAATACCGTCCTCTAATATTCTTGGGAAGTGAAGACTATTTTGATTCAAAGAAGTTCAAGTCTCACCTCACATGCTAGTTTAGCTCAAAGGCTCACAATAATAATAAGAAGAAGGCAAAAAGCCCCCTCTCATACTTCTTCATGTGATTCCCTTTAGATCCAGCTCATGTCTTTTGGTAGTAGGCTGATTGCTATTAGTTAGGAATATCACCTTGATATTCTCTTGAAACTAAACTTAATTTGGTTATTGAATTAAGCTCTTTCTCTCAAGTTCAAATATTTCTTTGAAGATAACATCTCCAACTTTGAGTGCCAGGAAGGATATGGATTAAGTGGAACTATGCTTTATTTCCTTCAATCATTTGATTAGTACACCAATCAATGGTGAATTCATGATTGATAGCTCTACCTCCTTTTCTTCACTTGCATTTATGCTTTTAACAAGGCTTTCAATTTGGTTGTGGAATTCACTACGATATCTCCTAATTTATGGATGCCTTGGCATGGGATTTTGTTGTTCTCTATACAAATAAAAAAATATGGAGGTAAACCCATCAAGCTCTCTCACTTTGACTATGTTTGGAGTGAACTTATGGATTTTGCTCCAATTTTTTTGGTTCCAATCATTATTGATTAATTATATTCAAACTAGGATTGATGAGTGTTGTGCAACCTAAAGATTGGTCATTTTTGACATCCTAAAGTTCGCTCTCTCCTCCATCACTCACCAATCATCTCTTATCTCCATAACTTCCTTACGATTTATGTTTCACAACTCGGACTACTATCCTACTTTCTTTGTCCAAAAGTCTTGGAATACTTTTCATCCCAGATCCTCTTTATGTTTCTCTAGAAAACTTAAACTCACTAGAGATGCTTTAAAAGCAAAAATGGGACTCCTCATCCCTTGAGAACCTCAAATCACAAAAATGAGCTCTCCTTTCTCTTGAAGGATACTCAAAATCCTTTCTTTTAAGAGATGTCCTTTTATCAAAGAAAGATATCAAGACTTATCAAACAAGGAAGCAAAAGCTAAAGTCCATTGGCTCACAAATTCTCATGACCATCTCAAATTCTTATACACTTTTAAGGAGAGAAAGAATATCAATCTTATTAGAACTTCATTCTGGCGGCTTGATCCTAATCTATTGATTGCCTCAATCTAATTTCTACTCTCTTCAAATATGGGCTCCACATGCATGAAGTCCCATTGATAATATTCTCTCTGATCATCTTTGGATCTATTTTAGGTGAGCTCAAATGATCCATTACCTCCAAGAAATTAATGAGACAAATCACTCTGATGGGTTTAAGTAAAATTTTATTCTCACTATTGGGATTTCAGCAAACATTTCAAAGAAATCACTTCTTTAAATGTAACAAACTTCCTAGTATGTTCAAACACCTCATTACCCTCATCCCCAAGAGCACACAAGATCTCTTGATTTTAGGCTTCTCTATAATACTTTTATAAAGTTGCAAAGGTTTTTGAAAATAAAAAGGTTCTTCCTTCAATAATACATTAGGCCCAATCTGCTTTTCTAAGAGGGATATTTGATAATATAGCCTTGGTATGAAATTGTTATTTCTCAGAAAAACAGAGCTTCATCAAAATTTGACTTAAGGAAGGCTTTTGAGACTAGAATTCAATTCTTCTCGCTTCAACAAAAGGTGTTCCTTCAAAATTTTAGGTTGGATCTCCATCACATCATCCTTTTCTAGTCTTTGAGATAAGGGCTTCTTCTCCTCATCAAACCTTAGCAAGGCTGCTCTCTCCCCTTCTTATTCACCTATGGACACCTTTTCTTTTGTTGGATAATTGAATCTTATCATTCCACTCTATGGGTAACTCTAATTTTCTCACCTTCTTTTGCAAATAATCTTAAAATTTGGGAATGTGGATCCTCGATATCTCAAAGGGAAGTTTAGATATGCTTACAATGGGTTTGAGTGTTAATGCCAAAAGTCGATCATTTGCTTTTCAAAAGCTTCTAACACTAATGAACACTTCTAATATTTAAATATGACTCAGAGAATTTCCCACTTAAATACTTGGTCTTCCTCTTGTCTTGGCTCATTCAGTCGATTCATTTCAATTCTCTCTTGATAGATTGTTCACTTGGCTAAAAGTCAAAATTCCTTTCTTTTGGGGGCGGATTTCAATTACTTTAATCTATAGTGAATAGCTTTCTTTCTTTTTGGTTTAGATCTGTGGTAGTTCCAAAATGTGTTATTAAAAAGTTTTCTTCTTTCTCTTATACTATATAGAAGATCCATCTCATATCCTAGAATAAAACTACTCTTCCTAAGGGATAAGTCTTGTCCGCTCCTCTCTAAACCTCTATGTAAGTCTAGATTCTAGCGGGTTTTGACCAGCCCCCACTTTCAAATTGGCTTATAAATGTCTTTGGTCTAAACTCCCAGTCTGTCCTTCTGAAAGATTTAAGGTTATGTCTTTTAGGGATCATCTTACTTTCAACATTAGTAATGGCCTCTCTTTCTCTATTCTTCAATCCATGTGTGCACAAAATTCTCATATAAAATCCTTGGCTCCCTCGCTTGTCTGAATTTTTTCTCCTTGCCTCTCTTAATTCTCATCCATAATGAGGTTTGGCTCCTCCTAAAATAATCAAATTTTCAGCTTATAATATCATTAGTATCAAAGTGGGTATAGGCAAAATTGTATATATGGTATTGCAATGTCCCAACTAATACTATCCTCAAATAGATTATTTTTTGCTATCCTATCTTGAAGTGGTATAAAATCATTCAAGGTTTATTAACTTACTTGATTTTTTCGGATTTAAAAAAATCTTATTTTCTTAGAAGAGGACTTGGCTCCAATTTTGATTGTTGCCTGTTATCCTCGAGGAATCCCATCCTCTATTCTTCTAATGTCCTCCATGTGGTGATTAGGAACCTTTGCGAGGCTTTTCTTCTTCACTCTCCGAGTATTGGAGTTACAACACGCCTCATAAAGCTTTGAAAAGGCTTCATTATCTTATTACTACCATTCTTTTGTTTACTCCATTTGGAGAGGGATGTTTCATCAAAAGGGCTTCACCTCTTACGTTCTAGTTTCCAACATCATCTCTGCTCTTAATGGAAGTTCAAATCAAATTGGCTCATGTTATCTCTAGAAATTGTGGGAGATCTTTGAGATGGTTACCTTTTGGCTTTCTTTTTCTGTTTTTTTTTGGTTGTTTGATTCTTTCTGAGGGTTGTTGTAAACATGCTTTATCGAAGAGTTTTGTTTTGCCCATCATGAGATCATTTATACAAAGATCTTCTTTCAATGCTAACTGCAACATTCCACTATTGTGTGCTTCCTCCTTGGATGGCTCTTCTCAGAGCTTGGTTGTCCTTTTTCGATCAATTCTCATCTCTCCCACTCTAGACAATTGATTTGGCTCCAATAGGAGGTGTTAACCATTGGTTTCGGTTTTAGTATTGGATAGTTCTTTTCAATCTTTTGAAATTTTTTTTGCCTCTTGGATTTCAATTTTAGTTGATCTTTTCCTTGATTTTTTATGCATTTCTTGTTTAATGGTTTTGGTTTGAACCCGTCTGGTCTCCAATTTTTATTTTTTTTCTATAATCTCATGTAATTATTCTACTTTGAATAATATATATTAAAATTTAACAATTATATATTTTTTATTATATATTATTTTTTAAAAATAGAATGAAAATTATTAAACATTTTTTGAAATCATTATATTATGGACCATTGACATTTTACCAGCAATATATTATTTTCTAATAATACAATAGACATTATATTATGTCTTGTAATAAATATTTGAGAATCTCTAATTGTGTATATAATCTCTGTATTATTAGAAAATAATATTTTATTGAAAAGTTTGTCACCTTTCTCTTAATACATTATGAAAATTTGATAGTTTTTTATTGCTTTGCTTTTAAGCAACTTAGTTAATATTTAATTATTAATTTTTGATTGATTTTTATAATAATAAAATTTCTTTTGAGAGATCTTTTAGAATATAAGTTATCAAAGTTATGTTTTATATTTTAAAAATAAAATATTTATACTATATAATAAGAAAATATAAATTTCTTCTTTACATTAATTTTCAAAAAATTATCGGAAAGAAAATTTATTTTAAATATTCTACATGATATGAAAATTTTATACTATTAATACTCTGCTAATTAATGTTAAATTTTACAATAAAGGATAATTTTAAAAGGAGCATATAATTAATAAAATTTAGCAAAGTATTCTAAAAAGAAATTTAAAAATCCACGTTTTCAAATAAATAAAAAAAAAAAATATAAAATTCTGAAAACGTGAATAGTAATCACGTTTTCGAAAAAACTATTCATGTTTTCTAATTTTCTATTTTTTAACTTTTAATAATATTATTGAATGTTTAAATATGTAAAATAATAATAAATAATTAAATGTATTTAATTAAAAATGATTTCAATCTATTTTTTAAATTTATAAAAATCTATAGAATAAAATTAAAATTAAATATTAAAATAATTTTAAATAGATAATTTAAAAATAATTTATGACATTTTCTGAATCTTAAAATAATTATTAAAATAGTTTTATTTTGAGAAATAATATTATAAATATATTAATTAATGTTTTTTAGTTAATATTAATTACAAAACTAATTTTAACTTAGACATTCTTATAAATTTTAAAGAAATCTTATTAATTTATTATAAATAGTGTTTTCATGTAATGTATTTTTTGTTTTAAAATTTTAATCTCTAATGAATTAGTAAAATTTTTTAAATAATTTAATTTTTTTTTTAATATATTTTAATTTAAGTTAGAAAAATTAAAATTATCTCTCATATTTTAATAAACTAAAAATTAAAAAATATACATTTTATTAATAAATTTATTTAATAAGTTATTGTTTGATATACATATTATATAATTTTACTTATTAATAAGTTAATTTAATTATTTGTATTATATACATAATAATAAATTATATAATTAATATATAATAACTTATTAAATAAAATAAAATAAAAATAAAATGCATATTTTATTAATATATTAAAATATAAGAGAAGTTTAAATTTTTTTTAAAAAATACATAAAATATTTTAAAAAAATTTTAATAAATAAATTCCATTGATTCATTTAAATTTAAATTTTAAAACAAAATATATTATATAATGAAAACACCAAATAATATAAATTAATAAGATTTTTTTAAATTATTAAAAATTCTAAGTTAAAATTAGTTTTGATTAATAAAATTAATCTTATTTATAAATAAAATATAAATTATTATAGTATAATTTTTTATATAAAATTTTTTCTTAAGTAATATTTTAAGATTCAAAAAATATCATAAGTTAATTTTGAATTATCTATTTCAAATTATTTTAAACTTACTATTTAAAATTAATATTCTTATATATTTTTCATAAAATTAAAAATGATAAATAATAATCTTACCTTATTTATATATTTTAAATATGTTGATTTAATATATTTAAAATTCTATCAAATATTATTATTAAAATTGTTAAAAGAAATAGAAAATTAGAAAACGTGAAATGTTTTCTGAAAACGTTACTAATATTCACGTTTTTGCTCCTTTTTAAATTAAAAAAAGCTCCTTTTGCTAAATTTTATTAATTAAATACTCCTTTTTTATCCCTAAAATTAGAAATAACAAAATATTGATGCTTTAGAAAATTTAATGAGACAAAGCTAACCCCATCATATTCTCTTTCTTAATTAATGATTATTATCTAAATCAATTAAAGTGCTGTTTCATATGTATATTTGTCCTCTCAATCTCTCCATTAAAGAAAATAAATTCTCTCCATATTATTCATCTCATCATCCTATAAATTTTCTTATATACATTTTCATTAACATCCTCTTAATTTCGATATCCCTATAAATCAATCCCTTCATTCTTCCTCAACAATAATCCATCCTCCCTCTTTTGCCTTCACCTCTCGCTCTAACATTTTAAATACAATGAAGAAGCCCCAATTTCTACACGAAAAGTGGATCATGCCATCTCTGGATGAAGAGGAAGAAGAACAAAAAAGGAAAAACAGCTCTCTGTCATTAATTGGAACTACTTTTTCCCTTTATTATTTGGTGAGAACTAGATCGTTTTATTGGGCAAGCTAGGTACTTTGGGAGGGAATTAGAAGAAGTTTGTGTAAGTATATGAGCTTTATTTAGAATGACAGTGAGGGAACGAGAGTTTTTATTCTCAATGCTTAATGCTCTACGATCGCTTATGTGGAGAATTATGGACGATTCTTTAATAATTATATTACAAATTATTATATATTATTTAGGTTTTCTTCATCCGTGTGTCTATAATTTATTTATTATCAAGGAACTATTTGTTTGTTCTTTGTATTTGTTAAATAAAAGAAGATTGCATATATTTTTAATTTTCATGTACTTGGATTGGAATAAAATAGATGCAAATTACATTATTATATATTTTTATTTTTCATTTATTTGAATGGCCATTTCTGTATATATTTATACACACGCTTTAAAATTCTGTTAAATATACTATGGTAGTAAAATGCATATTTTCTAAAAATAAATATTTATTTTGTATCTCACTTAAGATCTCATTTGTTGAAGTTAGAAAATTTGCCTTTAAAAAAAAAAAATTTAATTCGTTGATTTGGTGAAATTAAAATTAACATTAACGCCATTCTCTATTAAATTTTTTTTAATTAGCTCAAATTTTATAATTTTAATTTCATTTAATCTCGTAAAAGTGAACTTCACAAGCTAATTAAATCTCATATATTAGGAATACAATTTCACAATCAGCATCACAAAGCACTCCTTTCATACATATTACTATCAATTAGAACCTAATTAATTATGATTACTTATCAGTTTTATTAATTTTTAAAGTAATGTTAGAGCAACTAAATAAATTATAATTATTATTTAATCATCTAAGTTAAATATTATTAAAGCTATTTAAACATTAATTAATATTGATGAATCTATTCATCTTGCAAATTTGATTTCAATTCCTTCTTAGATTTTAAATTAATTTTACAATCATTAAAATTATAAATCCTTAAAATATAAAGTTAAATAGTTAACTATGATTTAATATGTGCCTAATATTTTTAAAATTTACACTTTTAAAATTTAATAAATTTAAATTTGTTGTGTGTTAGAACATTTAAGGTGGTAAAGAGGATGTGTTTAATATTTTAGTTTTATATGAAAATCTAATGTATACAAGTTAAGAAAAGTTGTAAAACTAATAATTTTATGTGAAAACTCAAAAGAGATGATCAGCTAAGAGATGGAGGTTGAGCGATTGTAATTGAGTATGATCAAGTGATGGTGGAATAACTATAATCGCTATTATAGTAAAATGATGATGATTGGGCAACCATGATTGGGAGACTAGAGTTAAGCAAACGTCTTTGAGTGAGATCATTAGAGATGAGATGATGGATATGGGTTGCCAAGTTGTTCAAGACTTCATAGTTCTACCATTCACGATCAACCTATCGAATTTCTAAAGCTAAAGGGATTTATGCCATAACTTTTAAGTCTAATTAATAGTCATGAGTTGCTAACTTTAAGCTGATTTAGTTGAGTGGATTTATTTTCTATGAGTCAATTTGTTAGTGTTGATTTTGAAAAGTAGAATTTATATTTTGGAGGAAGACATGTTGATTATGAAAGCAAAGATTTACATCATAGGTGATGCAAAATGAACCAAAGTTAGCATTTGTTGAAAAGATAACATGCCATGCTTTTATGTAAAGAATTTTTTTATTTATTCACACATAAAAAATTACTAATTAATTCACACCAAAATATTATAATTATATTTATTAATGTGGTCTTTATATCCACAATTATACATTCATTTTATTATTTGTTTCTACACAATAAGCTAAAAAAACCTAACATAAAGTTTGGTTTTTTTCTGTAGTAAAAAGAATTGAGGCACGTAGATTTATAAAGATGCTTTAGTTAGTTAGGAATGATCAATTAGTGTTTTACATCATCTTCTTCAGTATGACTATCTTCCATTCTTATTATCTAACAAAAAAAAATTATCTTGATTATGAAGACGGTAGATTTAATTTTTTTAAAAATATATTTTATATTTTGATATTCGGTCACGGTGTCATAATCGAGCAAACTTAGTATCATTTGAATCATAACAAAATTTCTACAACTTTCATGTTGATTGAAATTTACGATTTTGACGCGTCTGTGATTTTCTGGCTTAAAAGCTCCTTGAAATTTGGAGTATGTTTTGCACATATCATTTCGATCGAGTAAACTTTGTATGATTGAATTAATAAAATTTTCTACAACTTTTATAAATTCAAAATTTACATTCGTCTGGCAGATTTTGAATTCATGAAACTAAATTACTAGCGAAAAAAAGGACCAATTTGTATTTTTGCGCAGGTATGATGTCGAATCGAGCAAACTTTGTTTCTTTAGAATCATAACAAAATTTTTCTACAACTTTCATGTTGGTCAAAATTTACGATTGCGACGTCTGCTGAATGCGAATTTTGCTGAAAGAAAGTTCAAAGCGGCAATCATTATTTTATCGGAGTTATAGTGAATGAGCAAACTTCATATCGTTAGAATCATAAATAATACAACTATCATGTTGGTCAAAATTTATTGCACGATATGTGATTTTGCAATTGGCGCGCAGCGTGGGCGAAAGTTGAGCAACAATCATATTTGCATATTGGAGTCATATGTCATCGAGCGAACTTTGCATCGTTGGAATCATAAGAAAATTTTCTACAACTATCATGTTGGTTGAAATTTGTGATTGTGGCCCGATGCATAGCAAATTTTGCAAAATAGAAAATAATGAAATCCACAAATAACTCACGCTAAACAAACACTCTTAATGAAGTGCAATTAACAACTTTTAAGAGTCATGACATATAAACAGGTGTTGTTAGTGTATTAGTCTTATTTTTTGGAGATAATTATTCATATTGATTACATTCATATAAGAGAAGTGAATGTGTTAGTATTAGAAATGCAACCATTTTCAAATAAGGATAAGAAGCCAACTCAAACTAAGTTTACACAAAACTAACTACTCTCTACTACTAAAGGAAATATCATCACTAAAAATATACATCAATGTACAACTTCTTCTAAATACTTAAAAGTATAAATAAAGCGACACAAAAAAGATATGAATATTTATAAATTAAGGTAACCAAAAAAAAAATAGTTCTTCGATGCACAGATAGAATACAATAAGATAGGTATAGATACAACAAAATGTAATCATATATGGTGAAGATAATAATGCAAACAATCTTCGGCGATGAATGATGCATGTGGGCTCCAAAATTTCCTGCCGTCGATGAAAAGATTGTTTAAAATGTCAGTGTAATTTTCAGAAGGCAGATGAAATAGTAGATAAGACACCACCAAGAGATTTCACCCTCATTTTGCGAGGACTTTAGATCTGGTTCCATATTTCCTATAGGTGCAAGCCCCTATAGTTAATTACCCCTCCAAATAAGTGAGAGAAAACTTTTGATTAAGGTTAGTAATTTAGATCGATGAATGTGTAGCGTGTAGTAGCACCATATAGAGTTTTAGAATTTGATATATGAAATTCATCATTATAGCTTAAAACGGATGGTTGGGGGAATGATGATGTGCCTGATCTAGATCCCATGGTTCATACGGCGATTGGTCCCGTCTACTTAGTCGAGAGAGGTAGTCACATGAAAGGATCCTTATCAAATAACACATGGGTTACGTTGTCCAAGAAATCCTTTTAGACTGGGTGGTGTTTGTTAAGGAGATAGGCTTAGTCTACCTTAGGTAACAAGGGTTATTTGTCCAATCAAGTATACCATATGATTCACAACTTCCAGCCATTGGGAGCATCATGACGTGATCGTAATATAATGGAGTGCGAAACCACCCGATCGATGACTCACAGTCATACTTCATCATCTATGGAGCCTCTTGGTCAAACCAGCGGTGAGGACGGGTGACATCCTTACGTGAGATTGATTGAGAGTGAATATAGCAAAATACTTGATTTGACATTCTTTTGTGAGCTAAAGTTTTCTTAATTGTCGACAATAAATAGTTGTGGAAGGTTGATAGATTGAGTTTGATTTAAGTTTTTAATGATTAGATTTCATTGGAGCAATTTTTAGATTGACACTCAATTTGAGTTAGTTAGATTTGAAAAATTGATTAATTCGAATATATTTAAGAGTTTTAGATCCTGTCAACTCTATTTAGCTGCTAATAGAGGATTAGATTTACTATCATCTGATAGAATCAGTTTCTCAGATATTTCACTGATTTGAAACTCTTATTATAAGTTTTTAGGTTTTGTTAACTACTAAGACTAAGCGGGAAGCAACGTGCAAAATTCTCGGACTTGAATTTCAAACATTGACATGTGGGGCCCATCTTGTATAGTAATTTTAGGTAATTTTATGTTTGAATTATGAGATTGATCTTGTATTTTCATTTTTTTGTTATTCCACTTTAACTGCGGCCTTTTTTAGACATTAAAATTTGCTTGAAATCTCTATGTCGAGCACATGCAGATGTTTATAGCTTAGCTAATTTAATCTAAATGAAATTATTGATCTTGAAAATCATAATTAGGATGAAATTCCTTGATTTTTTATTGAAGAAAGCTTTATGATTTTATAGAACTGGATTTAGTATTTTTTTACTTGTACAAAGAGTTTGATCCGGTGAATGCATTTTGGAGTTGTGTGTTCAAAGGATAATTTAATTTGTTATTTTAAGAAGAAGATTTATTCCTAAAAGTAGTTCTCATTTTACCATTCTTTCAGACAAATTTATTTCACCCTCTTTTATTCAAATTTGATTTCCTCCTCTTTTGTTCAAATTTGATTTCCCCCTCTCTTTTTTTTTTTAAAAATTTGATTTTTATTTAAATTTGATTTTCTCCTTTTTTATTCAAATTTGATTTCCCCCCTCTTTTGTTTAAATTTGATTTTCCCCTCCTTTTATTTAAATTTGATTTCCCCCCTCTTTTATTTAAATTTGATTTTCCCCCTCTTTTGTTTAAATTTGATTTTCCCCCTCTTTATACTTCTTCTAATTTCTATAAATAAGGCAAGGGGACCTATTCTATTCCATTTACTTGAAAGGTTAGAGCTAGGGTATTTGAAAGGGAGTTAGGAACTTTAGTGGGCTTTCAATCTACTGATAAATTTTGTAAGTGTTTTCACTTCTTTTTTATTTTATTTTGCTTTTATACCGCATATCATTCTACTTTCCCCTCTCTTTTTTTTTAGTTAAAGGTTTGACAATTTGACCTCCGCATCATCCAGTGGAGGAGTATCTTACTGGTGACCTGTGAGCATAGCGAGTGGTGTCTTCACACCACTTTCATCTCGCCTCCTGAAGCATGACGAGGTCTTTAAACCTGAAAGAGGACATACAATGCAATATATATTCATTCTCCCTTTTTTTCTAAGTCTAGAAATTAGATATGATTTCATCTAGGGAGCACATCAACAAGTGGTGGCTTACTCGGTATTTCTGGGGTGTCTTATTTCATCTCTCATCCACAGTACAATGAGGTCTTCAAACCTACAAAGAAACACAAGCATATATATATTCACATTCACAAATTTCACATGCATTTTTTGGCCTTTTGCGTAGGCAAAGGAGCGGGTTAGGATATAAATTGAGAATGTAAGGTAAGGTGTGGCCAAAATCAAAAGAAGAATTCACCTGGATGATGTTCTTCCACGATTTGATGAAAAGCGGATGGCTAAAGAGGGTGCGATCGAATCGAAGGAAGAATTTGCCTGTTGATGATATTCCTCCCAGATTTGCGGTGTAGCGGAAATGGGATGGCTAAAGTGAGGGGTACAATACCGAAAATTGAAAGAAGAATTCTTTTGCTGACGATGTTCTTCCCAATTTGTGGCAACGGGGCACTAAAGTGAGGGTGACAAAAAGTAAATGGGATGGCTAAAGTGAGGGGTACAATGCCAAAAATTGAAAGAAGAATTCTCCTACTGACGATGTTCTTCCCCAATTTGCGGCGTAGCAGAAACGGGACGGCTAAAGTGAGGGGTGCAATGCCAAAAATCGAAGGAAGAATTTGCCTGATGATGTTCTTCCCTGAGAGAAACAGATAGCTAAAGAGGTGACACCAAAATAAGGAAGAATTCGATGTCGACGATGTTCTTCCCGATTTGGCGGCGCAGATTGACAAAGCGTAGACGTCGAAAATCAAAGGAGAATTTGTTGTCGACGATGTTCTTCCCGACCCACGCCATTACGAAAATGATGAAATTTGATGGGTTATGAGCTATGGAAGGGAATGCTGTAGGGTCAACGGACCAGTCTGAAGGGTCAAATGCGCAGAATTAGGTGCTAAGGCTAATGGGTTGATGTGCGCTGATCCATGGGTTTCCATGTTTCATGAGAAGGAGCCGGTCGAGTGGATTTGGGTCGTACCGCTTTTATGTTGAAATAGACGGATGGTCGATTTTACGCTAAAATGGCGCCAGATACCATTTGCCCGAACATGGGGAATTGGGAGGATCGAATGGATTCGAACGCCGAGAATGCGCATTTTAGGACGGCACCAGATGCCGGATAGGTGAGGAATGACGTACGGATCGGCAATGGCGACCACGCGAAAGCGATCGGCGGAAAGGCGAGGGTCTGGAGACGTGATCGCTGGGTCGGCGCGTAACCGCATGGGCCATGGGAGGGTCGCGGGTCTACGGCCGAATCGTCGGTCGCGAGAGATCAGCAGCCTCGGTCTGACGGTGGGTCTGCACGATCCTAGGGTCGCTGCACATGCAGGGCAGATTACGCTTGGCATAGCTGGGTTTTATGAGTGCAATTCACCAGATGGAGCTTTATGGCATGTGAATGGAAGAAAATGGCAGAAATCGAGAGAAAAAAAATTTCAGAAAAAGGTAAAAGAATTACCTTTTCTTGGATGTGAGAGAGAGGGAAATCAAGAGAGAGAGAGAGAGTAGTGGGGGAGAATAATGAGGAAAGTTGCGAGAAATGGAAAGAAAAAAGGGGGAGTGGTTATCTTTTTTAAAATTTTATTTTATTATTATTTTTTCAAAAACTGAAAATAAACGGTTTGAGCATGGGGTAATAATAGAATTTTTTATTTTGAATTTATTAAATATTTTAATGTGAATTTTACGCCGATAAATGCATATAGTCAATATATATATTGATTTAGGATAATTTCATTATTCTGAACGCAATGACGCAGTCTGTTTCGCGATCGGAGGCCATTTGGTTCAAGTCGGTGCTAAATTGAGTCAATTTCAGAAAATGTGTCGCCGCTTTCGATCGATCGATTTTCATGCAGACTCATCCAATTGAGTGTGAATGGTCTCATTTGATAAATTTTGATGTTTCAAAGCCAATGGCGCGATCAATTGTATGAACGGAGGTCGTTTGATTCTCATCGGTGCCTCTTAACCTCGATATGCGTACAAACGCTGATGACTAGAGCGCTTGATCAGTTGATCATTAAGTTGTGCTATATTTATATCCTGACCAATTTTGATATTTTTGAACATGATGGCAATGTTCGTTCGTCGATCGGAGGTCATTTGAGTTGATTTTGATGATGCCTTGCACATTTCATTTCACTCAATACGATTGTCACTTCAAATCACTTTGATGCATCACGAATTATGCATGGACAATATCATTTGATAGATCTTGATATTTTGAAGCTAGAGGGATGATCAATTTCATAAATGGTGATCGTTTGGTCATCGTCGGTGCCTACTCGACTCTGATATGCGTGTCTACACATTGATTGCTCGAGAGCTTAATCGATTGATCGTTAGATTTTCCAATATTTATAATCTGATCAATTTCGATGTTCAACATGACGGAAATCTCGTCATCGAGGTCGTTTGACCATTTTCGCGACGCCCGTACTTTGAACCCGAACATGCCGCTCAAGTCCATCGAATTTGACTTGTGGGCTTGCCTTGACTTATGGCGTATATGTGGAGGTCAATAAATGCCCCCAAAAATGGGATTCACGCATGGAGTGAGTCATGTTTGTTGAAAACTAGTTGACTATTTCGGCTTTCTTCTTTCTACTCTGCCTCGTCTTTCTTCTCTTTTCTTCCCTCTTTTTTATCACATCTTCAAAACTAGTGAACATACTTGATTACACTGTTATATAAATTTTTTATGTAATGTTTCTCTCATCGCTTGGCAGGAGAATGTTCAGCTGGAGGAGATCTGATGATCTGTCACCTGATGAGCCTAACGAGGAGGCTATCTGGTCAGAGATTGACGGACATGATCCTCGCAGAGATGTCGATATCAGAGATAGGATTGTGCAGCACACTGATATGCTACGAAGACATGATCTTTACTGAGGCTTCTTTGCATGTTCTTCCCTACTTCCTGATTGTACTTGATTTTCTTTTTTTTGAGGATCCTCCCGACTGGGTAACTACCCTTAAGCTGAAGTATGGTGACCATAATCCTCTATATGGCAAAGTAGCCCAAGTTAGTTCCAAATATTGTGATGTCTTATAGCCTGCTTCTGACAGCATCAAGTCAATGAGACAATCTAGACTCTTGAGTCACTCTCAGCTACAGCCGGGCTCACTAGACCTATTTTGAAATTCTCAATTGGTCGGATTCCTACTCTTCCTTTTGGATATGTCTCATGTATCTTCTATAGGCTCACAAGGATACTTTATAGAAAGCCGACATTTATGAGGCGGTATATGCATCTTTATTTGACTTTGGGGGTATGCCTTCTTCTTGGGCTCATGGAGTAGTAGAGTTCTGGGGTGATAGTAGTAACACTTGCTGGATGGGCCCAGAGGAGTTGACAGTCACACTTTTGGACTTACAAGCTATGTTGGGTCTTCCCGTATTTGGTTATCACTATGAGGAGTGTGTTCCACCTGATGGAGAGTTATTTCATAGGCAGCCTTCCGATAATTATGATTGATGAGGTAGCCTAGCTATGCCTTCTGTCTATATTGATTTCCTGGACCATTATCACCAGACCTTCCGAGTCTCAAGGCATTCTATATGATCACGAGCCACACTACCTGTGAGTACATGGATCTAGAGCTTCTTGCAGGATTATGCTCTATCAGATGAGATTGTAGCACTGCATGACCCTTTTCGATTGGGTGTGCTTAAGGATAGTTACTTATCCGAAGAGACTGCGGAGCCTACTTTGCCAGTAGGGGTGACTTCTCTAGCACTACTGGGATTGAGTGAGGATCTTTCCTTAGCCGATTTTATAGTGACATGGCTCTACATTTTTGTGCTCCCCATTACAAGGGCTCATTCTCCTGTGTGCTTTGTTAGCTCACCAATCTCGAGGCAACGAGTTTCTCTTGCCCGTGGGTGTTGGCTGTGCTTTATAGAATATTGGGGTAATTTCTACGGTAGGTTCCCTAGTGCTGCAAGATATTATTCTACCTTGGCAGTACTTATATGCTTGGTCCACCTCCATATACATGGTGCCTTTGCTTGTTTTGAGTATCCAACATTCTTTTTAGAGCGAGGGCATCCTACAGTCTTACAGTTATATCAAGCATCCTTTACTTTGGAGATGGAGAGGATTCGCATGTTTTTCTTCGCTCCCCATTTGGTCGAAGATCAATTTTTATTGGTTCACCAACCGGATATACTCGGCTTACTCTTTGACTCGCTAGGGATTGATCTTATTGACAACCTTGATGAGAATGGCAGATATTCCTTACTTCATGGCTGTTAGACACTTAGAATAGCTGAATACCTTTTCAGTATTTGCCCAGGATGGTTATGTTATCAGTTTGGGCAGTCCATTGTTATAGAGGGCTATCAGCCTAACCGGGTTGCACAATAATTTGGTCTCTTCTAGTTGACCGCTCGCGATGGCAGACCACTCATCCCTAGTGTAGTGGATTTTAGAAGGATCAGGATGATCCCTCTTGAGGCACGTTACTTTGCTACCTCAGCCATTTGGCTACACTTACTGAGGCTTGATACTGGTGCTCATTTTCGGATAGCTTCTCCACATGGTCGCATGGTGATTAGCTATACTTACCTCACCTGGGTACGGTTGTCTTTTGTCCCTTTCCTCGAGTGTGGTTCCAGGAGATATGAACCCAAGATGAGGTCCTTGGGCATTCCTCAAGATTGGAGGATCCACCGTCGATTACCACTAGTAGGAGATTATAGCGCTAGAGGTATAATCACTATTCTCCTCTCTTTCAATACTTTCATCCTTTTTCAAAATATGTTTATTGTGTCTGATACTCTAATCTGATTTCTGACAAATACACTAGTTGGCAAGCAGGTTAGGGCTGAGGATACCATTTCTTGTGGTAGAGTTAGAGCTAGGGATTTCTCCCCTAGCTACATTGATGTTTCTTCACCGGCTCGCAGACATAGCTGTAGCCAACCCACGGAGCCTGTGCTAGTTTTAGTTGATTATTCCATGGATCTGCCTACATGACCATTTATGACTTCGATGCCGTGTGTCGCAGACTGGAGATGTAATTGAGGATTTTGAGTGCATGTGTCAATTTTGATACTACCACTTCTAATTTTATTATCCCTTCCATGGAGCCACCTTTCTACAGCTCCGCCTCAATGTTGGGGAGACTTCGAGGTGAGAAACCTTGTGCCTAGCAAGGCTATTGCCAACATAGCCCTAGAGTTTATCAGATAGTCAGGGTCCTCGAGGATCATATCGCTTATGATACTCCAGTTCAGTCAGATTCATCATGTTCTGGTACTTTCTCGCTCACTTTATTTATTTATTTATATTAACTGCACTTCTTTACATCTGCTTTGTGTTGATTGTTGGAATTTCTTCCCTACAGTGCCTGATGTAGGTTATGAGTCTGAGATCAATCATTGACATCCCTATAAGCCGAATCCATGTGATAGGAGCATGCAGGATTGCGACTTGGTGTTTTTGAGGGACATGGTTTCTGGATTACCCGACTCACCGAGTCAGATAGCTGACTTATACGCATCACTTTGGACCTTTTAGCTTGTACCGTCCGAGGAACAGGCTCTCGATATCGGAGGCTCTATGTAGAGACATAGAGTTCTTGATCCACTGATGAGATCTCATCATTGTCCATTCTAGCACCGCAAAGCTCGTAGGTTAGTTTCAGGGGAGGCGACCATATGATGAGTTTGAAGAGAGTGCCGAGGCTCTATGACATGATCATCAGAGTTCGATAGATGCTTCTTTTAAGTTAGACAGATTGACTGTCAAGCTTAGAGAGCTATAAGTTGAGCAGGACAGAAGAGCTCAGGCTATAGAGCAAGAGCAGCATCATTATCAGCTACATCAGCATGCTATGGTAGATGCTGAGGCTACTTTAGTTAGAGCTACCGATGCTTTGCAGTTGGCTGAGTGTGAGCAGTCATCTTTAGCAGCTTATTTAGCATAGCTTCAGGAGTTATAGTCTAGGCTCCCATGATATACTTTGCTTTTCTCTCCTTTTTTTTATTAGTCATGTATCTTCTATCCTTTTATTGTATTAGTGGACTTTAGCATTCCTCTATTACTTCTGTACTTTTATACATTTTGTGGATTTGATGAGAAGATTAGCTTTGATTTATGCTCTTGACTTGATTTGTAGACTTTGTGCTTTGGGTTTGATTTGTGTGCTAGCTATGAAACCTGGATCATTTTCGCTTCAACAACCTTGCTGATGATCCCTTTCTTTCATGTCATTATAGATTTGAGTTTCTTCTAGCCCTCGTTTCATGTTTGGTTGGGTTTGATGGAGGAACTGGTCTATTTATTTTGATGAATGATGGGGAATTGATTTATCCGTGCTTGGTAGGATTTGAAAGTCCTTCTATCCTAGCTTTGAGCTTGATGGACTGGATGAAGGATTGACCTGATTTATTAATATTGACTTGTTAGGAAGTGTATGTATGCCATGAATCCTGTGCTTGCTGCTTAGAAGAATTCATTAGAGGATACATATAGATGTCCTAGCCTTTCGGCTTATATAGGATCAATATTGAGTTAGTCTAGCAACGCTGCTTTAAATGCATCAATAACCACAAAATTCCTTTGCCCATCGACTTTTTGTATGAACTATGGAATTGCTTTCTTGGTCCGCTTAACTACGATGAGGAGATAGGCTTTGATCTGTGCTTTGATCTTGATCAAATCCCTTGCGAATAAATTTAGATATCACCTTATGGGTATTATATAGATTGATTTAAGGTAGCCCCAATTGAGAGTTTCCTCAGGTTTTCTTGACCTATCGATCAAGTAAAGAGATCTCCTAGATCCTGATTACTTACAATCACTAATCTAGATCTGGTTTGAGATTGAATAGTTATCATCATTGAACTAACAATTAAGGGCTCTTTCACTGCGGCCTTTTCTTACGGCTTGTTGAGTGAGGAGAGCATCAGCAACTCGGCCATATTTGATCTTGTTAAGTTCAACATTTAGAACATACTCAAGTCTTCGAATTAAGCTGTAGTGGGTTGGTGATTTTGTCATCAGACTGACGAATGTGGGCTCTTTCACTATGGCCTTTTCTTGCAGCTTGTTGAGTGAGGAGAGCGTCAACAACTCGGCCATTTGTGGGCTTGTTGAGTCTGACCTTTAGAACCCATCTGTACCCTAGACTTCAGGATGTAGAGGTTAGTGTTTCTCCAACTTAATTGATTGAAGCTTCCAAAATCAGGAGTTCTTTTGACTTGATCTCCAGAATTTGGCAAATCTGGGAGGTAAATTTCTTGACTTTTAGGGTTATCTTTTCATGCGTTGAAATAGATTCTTTTTTCTTCTACAAGAACATAAAACTTAACAATGATAATTATAGATATATTCAAAGATTTTGACAACTCAATGTCCACTAATCGAATATATATTTGAGGATCTCATCTTATGGCCCGATGTCAACTCAAATAGACTTAATATAAACTAAAACCCCTATTTTTGCAAGGGGAATTCTAAAAGCACATTTAGGAGAATTTTTAAGATGAAATTATATAAATACATCAATATTTGAATTGATATACTCTGAAGGAGATTTTAACATACAACATTGATTTCATCCATATATATAAATCTAAAATGCCCCTTGTGTAATAGGAGAATTTTCATTAAAAGGTTCTTCATTTGGAGTATGTTTAGGGATCTCGGCATGAAGCATGATGTCAACTTAAATAGATATACTAAAAAAAATATCCCCTATATTGCAGGAAAATTTGTATTATACCTCGAGAATGTGGTTGTCAAGTATAGTACTTTTTTCAAGTATCGACCATTAATTGGTGGCATTGGTCTTTCACCCTTTAAGTCGATGAGTTGGTATGCCCTCCTTGGTATACCTTTTCAATGACAAAGGGCCTTCCCAGGCTCAAATTTTTGAATTTTGATTGGGGATAATTGGTCTTGTCGACCGAACCAATTCTCCTTTTGGAATGTTGAGCGCACGTATGGTCAAAAGCCCTGGACATCTTTGCCCGATAGACTTCTAGATTTTGATGGGCTTGCAATCTAACTTCATCAAGCACGTCGAGTTCCACCATTCTCAGACGAGCATTTTGATCTTCCACTAGATTGTATTGGATGGCTACTCGAAGTGAAGGTAGCTCAACTTCAAGAAGAACTACTTGATTCTAAATACCAATGAATAGGGAGTGGCTTTATTGGCATCTTGGTAGTTTGATATGCCCATAGAGCCTCTACTAGCATATGCCATTCTCTTTTATTTTTAGTAAGAATCTTCTTGAGCAGCTTGACTAATGTCTTGTTGAAGGCCTCCGCCAAGTCATTTGCTCTTGGATTATATATTGAAGAGTATCGCCAATCAATTTTGTGTCGATCGATGAATCTATAAATCTTTGCACTTTTGAAAGTTGTGTCATTATCAGAAATTATTCGACATGGCACTCCAAATCTATAGACTACATTATGCGTGAAGAAGTTGATCACTCGGTCAGTAGTAACTTCTTTAAATGGAGTAGCCTCAGCCCACTTAGAGAAATAGTCAGTCGCTACTAGGATGAAGCAATGTCCAGCGATGATGGATCAATTGGTCCAATTACAGCTGTACCCCAGCATTCGAATGGCCAGGATGCTATCGTTGGGTGTAATGGATTTGGAGGTTGATGAATGAGATTCCCATGTACTTGACACTCATGATACTTCTTAGCTTGATTAATATAGTCTCTCACCATAGATGGCCAATAATAACCCATCCTTTTGATCTTTACTGCCATCTTGGGACCTGACTGATGTGCACCACAAAGTCCTTCATGAACTTCAACCATCACTTTGCTAGCTTCATCTACACCTAGGCATCATAGCCACATTTGTTCAAAGGATCTATGATATAAAGTGTTGTTGATGAAAGCATAGCGTAGCATTCTCTTTTCGATTTGAGCTGCTAGTGATTTATTACTTGGTAATTTGCCTTCTTTAAAGTAGTCGATGAAGGCTTGCCTCCAATCACGTGACTCTTCTACAACAAAGGCTTCACACTTTTCGAGGCAATGTCACTCTTAGCTCTTGAAATAACTTCTTGTTGATTTTGGGAGTATGAGGAGCAACTTGAGTCATCCTCGGGTCGATTTGGTACCCCTCTACTGAGGATTGATACTTTATCAACTCTAGAACTCATCGAAAATATGTCGATCATGATATAATCATTCCATACTTGCCATTTTCTTAGCTAATTTTGCCAAGCAATCGCCTTACTATTTTGGATCGAGACTCAAGTTAGTGTGATATTTGGTATATGCTTCATAAGCTTCGATAACTCAGTATGATAAAAAGCTAACTCAAGCTTGTTGATTCTATAGATGCCAAGTACTTGATTTATAATAAGCTGAGAATCTCCAAAAATATGCAAGTTCTGAATGCCTATGAAAATAGCTTCTTCCAGACCTTCCACTAACGCTTCATATTTAGCTTCATTATTAGTTCTTGGCTTAGCCAATCCATATGATCTTCTCATTATACCTCCTTCTGGTGTTATGAAGATGATGATTCCTCGCTTGGAAAATTTAGAGATTGGACTTGTTTGATCGATGAGGCTCCATCAAAGTATATTTCTAAATTTGTGATTTTTCTCTTTCATGAATGAGCATAATTTGATCATCAGAAAATCATTAAGAGAAGAGTCTGGGATAGGATGTGCAACCAAAATCTAAGACTTGTCCCTTCACTCATGGAACTTATGTGATATCAAATTGCAAAAGCAATACTTCCCATCTTGCCAAGTGACCTATTAATGGGTCTTATCATCAAGTACTTAATGGATCAATCCTCAAGATGAGGGTAATCTTGAGATGAGCTTTTGGATATCTTTGCTTGGTAGACTTCTAGATTTTATTGAGCTTGGTGTCTCATCTCGTCAAGTCCATCAAATTCTCACATCTATACATAGACATTCTCATCTTGAGTGAGATTGTGTTGAATGACTACTCAGAGTGAAGGTAGTTCAACTTCAAGTGGCAAGACTACTTTAGCTCCAAATACTTTAACATGAGGAGTGCATTTTGTGGGAGTACTGTCTAAATGTCACGTTGTTGTCTATTTGTAAGGGAATTTTACTTCGAGATTTTGGCCTCCAAATTTGCGCACCTATTTGTCGGGACCGATGGCGATTCTTAGACATGTCATCCAAGTGTCACACATGCTCACCATGAGACTTGAATTAGTGCATTTTGCGTAATAAGAGGAGGTCTCTTTGAGGAGTAACTCTAGTCTCCCAAGGATAGGACCTTCATATTTTCTTTTCATCACCATTTCTTCTTAGCAACTTTGAGAACCGATACACTCTTGCATATACTATTTCAAGTTTCACTAGAGAAGTTGGAACGACATGTCTGCCTAGAAGGACCGCTTGATTTGAAAGTTCGCTTTACCCATCTTAGGCTATCAAACCTGTTATGGGTTGGAACACTCACTTCTGGTTCACAACTGGTTGTATAATTTCTACTTGAATAATGACTGTTGAGCATGTAGTTTAGCATTTCTCTTTCTCTGATGTCTCTAAGTTAGCTTGCTCTAGATGAAGAAGCTTTTCGCCACTTCTTCTCAAGCTTGACTCCATATTTATTTTTTTCTTTACGGACCTTCTAATGGATTCAAACATGTGATTCGTGTCACTCGATGCTCACCGTAGGGATTGCCTAGATCTCTTGAGCTACTACCACTAATTGTAGTTTTGTAGTGGAGCATTTTTGGCTACTTTGATAATTGATATTTGATACATGTTCTTCATAAGACATTTTTCCTTAACAACCTTTAGAACTCTATGTTCTCAGTAGATGTTTCATGTTGTTCCTTTAGAAAGGTTGAAACTAGCTGTTATTGAGCCGAGAAACATTTAACATCACCAGGATAGCTATTCCTTTTCACCCATCTCAAAATTTTCAAATTTATTGTGGGGTAGAAATACTCGCTTCTGGTTGTAAGGTTGGTTGTATGACTTATGATTTAGACAATAACTACTGAGCTCATAGTTTAGTATTTCTTCTCTTTTGCCTTCTACTCAATTTTCCTCCAGAAGATGAGGCTTCAGTATCATACCTTCCTAGTGCAAAAGATTCAACTGACAGGGTTGTCGCATTCAAAGGTAAGACTGAAACTTTCAACCCAGTGAAGGTTCTCTTCATGACTGGCACCTCAAAATGAATCAACCTTTTAAGTACGAATGCTCTCTTTTGATGAACCTCAATAACAGTAGTGGTCATTCCAATTGTCCTCCTCCATTGCATAGGTTGGTGTGTACAATATGCAAATGCTCAGGTGGAGGATTATTTATAGTGGTGATGGTTGGAAAGTCTACACTATCAAATTGAATGGTAGCTCCAACATCCCCAGTACTGCTCACAATGTTAGCCAGACGGATATTGGCTTCGCGGCCAAATTGCATGATAAATGGTGTTCTGAAGATCCATCGATATATAGAACAAACAATTAATTAGGCCTAATTAATTCAATTTTAATGATGAAACTTTCTAAAATCATAACTAATTATAGAAAAATCCAAAAAATGCAAACTCAAACTCATTTTGAAGATATTTTAGAGGAGAATCTAGGAAAATTATAATTAATTATTTTGAATAGTGACTTTGGCTTAATTAGGGTTTTATTAAAAAATCTAATTAGCTTAATTACATCTTAATTAAGCATTCAATTAATCTCAAATTTTTTATGAATGTCTAGGGGGATGACCTTTGCCTCCCATATTTTTTTGGGATTTTATTGATGGCTTAATTAGGGAAATCATTTAGCAAGCCCTAATCACTCTTAATCAAATTAATTAATTAAGGAATGAATAGTAGCTAAATTAATTACTTGAATATAATTATCCATGTTAAACAATAAAAATCATTTGGGGAATATGATTGACATTTTCCTAATTTTATTTCCTAAGTATACTTTAAACATAAATTAATTAATGGGTTAATGGAATGATTAGTTGATTAATCAAGTAATTAGATCTTCAAAATGAGGGAATCAAAACCTAGTGGAATGATTGAATGATTTAGGGATTAGGATTGAGGCCTTGCCCTTGATCCTTTCCCCTAAGTTAACTTTATCATTTAAATCAAAGCATAATCAAAGCATTTAATCAATTCATTAATGGCCTAATGAAATCAAAATTAAAAATCAATTCACCCAACCTAAACAACCTTTAATTCATCTTGGGTCGGTGTTCAATAACCCAAGGTGAGATAATGATTATGATTGGCTTATGTGTGAGAAAATCATAAGAATAAGTGAGATCCCTTAATTAATTATTAATCATGTTACTAATTACATTAGGCCCCTTTCATTTCTTAGAGCATTGCAAATTTACTTTTCATGTGGTTGCATATTATATTGGCTTATTATTAATTAATTAACTTAAGATGATATAGGTAAGGAATAATTAATCCATTTAATTCATACCTTAACCTAGCTAAAAACATAAAATCAACTTAATTGTTCTAAATTAAACCAAACCAATTCACACATGGGGGAATGGATTAGGATTAGCAAACCCTTCTCATATTTCCTAAGTCAAATAAAATTCAAAAATAAAAATCTCCTTAAGGAATTTTGATTCACTTTAAATGATCTTATTTGGTTTGATGGTCCTTAGGAATTAATTAGGGTGAATGAAGTTATGTGCTTACATCCCTTTATTTCTTTCCAATCATGCTAAATATTATTTGCCATATGAAATAATGCATCCATATCTTTTGAAAATCAATTAATAAAAATGTTTCCTTTTATGTCAAATTGCATGTGTTGGCTAAAATTAAAAATATGAGTATTATCATCACTATTAAATCAAAATTATTTTCAAAACTTATAAACCAAAGATTATAAAATGAAGTGATGTTAGTTATAAATTTTATAAGCTTGCATGTGATGATAGCATAAGATGTGTATTATGAAGTCTTCTTTCTTTCTCTTAATATGGATTCACATAGGATTTGCAAAGTGTATAGTTCATTTAAAAAGAATATAACACTTGCCTAAATCTATTCCTATGCATCTCCATATTATGACTTAGAAAGAATCTTCATGTTACATGTAAATCATACAACCAAATAAATGAAACATAAATTTTTTCATGGATTTTCTCATCCTTGTAGTTTTGTACATCTACATATATTTATGAAAAGTGGTATATTCCCGACAGGTTGTGAGACTTTAAGTAGCCTAAGTAGGTCTTGTACCCAGTGTAGAAAATAATGGTGTTGTACTCACTTATAACTTTATACATGTGGATGTGCATTTAGTTAATGGATGAAAAATCCCTCTTTTCTATATAATAAAAACATGCATAAATAATCCAATCAACAAATGAAATATTCAAATTTTCAAATCACATCTCTTTGCATTCGTCATCAAAGTGTGCTAAGATTTGCATTGCATGTATAGGTATGCTTAGGATTATTCATATGCATATACATGATGGAAAGAAATGTGTGTGTATGTGATAGTAATCCACCATAATTAATTCTAAGATGTCTTTCATATTGAATAGGACTATTTAAAGAGAACCCAAACTTAGGATCAATTAAAATACATAATAAATCATTCACTAAAGGAAATTCACTATCTTAGAAATGCTTTAAGATAGGGATGAAAGAGAAGTTCTCTTCTTTTTCTTCTCTTCATAACATTCAGTCATAAAGTGTAGGTTCATTTGAACCAAATCAAATCACCAACTAAAATTGATAAATCAACTAAATCACTTAAAATGAAACCATCTTCTAAATTGAATCTTTCATACTTAAAAAATTTCAACCTTAAAGTCTAGCTAAGACATGCCACACAAACCTTAAATGGCACACACATTAGACTAAGTCACCATTTTTAGCTCTATGTTAGGTGCATGCATGCTTTTATTTTTTTGTGGAGTAATATTTCTGATGTTAGGTATGTGTCGGATGTTAGATATTAGCCTAATCATGCTTTTAGGGGTTGTGCTTATGTAATAAAAATATAAATGATTTTTTGTGTAGGTTGCTTATATCCTAAGCATAACCCAAATTAGGACAGGTGGACTTGGTTACCCATGTGTGGGGTGCTAAGTCCAAATTATTCATATAACCTAGGTTATGGTATGTTTAGCTAACCTTTATTTTGTAAGTTTAATTAGATTTACCTTTCCCATTTTGATGTAAATTTTACAATTAAGATTTGGAATGAATGTTATGGGAATTAGGATGAACATTGATTATAAGATCAAGTCTTATGTACCATGTGATGCCTTTGGAGCAACCATATTCTAATCAAAAAAGAAAAGAAGAGAAGCTAATCAAAAGAAGAAAATCAAAATGAAGAATGAAGAATGAAGACCCCATAACATGAATTCCTTTTAATTGTAATTATTCATTTATAACTGAGATGAGGTAGGCTACCCACATTTCTTTTTGGTTTTACATACCACAACCTCTTATTATTCTTTTGATAGCTTTATAAAATTATTTGATGTTTGTTTAGCTTGTGCATTAGAAATGGCATGCCTTTTCATAGTTTCTTTATGATTGGTGATTGTTGTGTGGCTGTGACAGCTCTTATGAAAAAAAATAAATCTTCTATCAAATTAATCAATTCAAAATTAAACTAAACAATTCATAACTTCAAAGCATAAGAATTAAACTAAGATAATAAAAGATTTAGCAACCTCTTGTTGGATTTTGTATGTTTCACATCAAGCATAAATCATATTATCTCACTCTGCCAATGGAGGGCTTCCACTTTTGAGAAAATGGCGACTTTGAATGTCACGGTGGAAACACACCTCCTTCTTTTTGATTTGGCCCATAACTAATTTTCTCATGCATTAGGCATATAAAATCATATAGCACATGTCAAAGTAATAGTCCAAAGATAAAAATAAAACTTAACAAAATTTGTATTAGATTTAGATCATTATTCATGCCCTTCATGATCTAGTCTCTTAATGAGTGAGTTTAAAGACTTAGTCTCCTTTCTAAATAAGCAACAATATAGCCATATGAAAGCATAAGACTTACCTATATGTATTTAAAATCATAGGAGGAGTTAGTGGCCACCCGTGGTAAGTCCAAAAGATGGGTGGTTTATCCTCTGTGAGGTAAACCATATGCCCATTTTGCCATAGATTTAGTCTTTTGGCCTGCCAAAGCTCCCTAGATTTAGATCTGAGGTTATTATTTTTCTTTGGGGCTATAAATAATCACCTCATCTTAGGCATTTCTATAATCTTGTTTGAATGTGCTAGATTTCTAAAAAAAATTTCAACTCAAACATATGATTCTCTTCAATTTCAAAAATATAAAGCCCAACCATAGATAGTTTGGGATGCTCACTAGGCTTCCTATCATGAGCATCCCATACTCATCTCTCTTGATTGATAATAACTCTCCCTTTTGATCAATCCCACTTAATTTAAAAAAAATAACCAATTGATTGATAGTCTTATCTTTAAATCTTTGGAGATAATGATCATTAATCGAGAGTATTCTTAAGGAATCTCATTCCTTAGGATGTAATTAACTATGGGGATTGCCTCCATAGGAACTTAATGAACGATTTAAATAAACCTGCTTTACTTTTTCATGTAAAGTAGGGAAAGATCTAGTACATTCAAGATCATTATGTCTTAGGAGTCCTTAGGTGATTAGTCATTATGGGGTAGTGACTTCTATCTCTCGAGATAGTACATTATTCCTTAATATTGATCACCCTAATGAGTACATCTGGAAGTGGTGTCCACTCACATAAACACACATAATAATCACACAAAAAAGTAAACACCATATCCAATTTATCTGCTAACCATCAAGCCCTCTCACTGAATTACTCATGAGCCGCCATCCAAGAAATTTCTTTTGGTAGATACAACGATGGATCACGGCATGGATTAGTTACACGCCCACCAATGAGAAGTGAGGAGAAGAGCGGTTCCCGTTAGGATGGACAAAATGAGAGAAGGAGGAGGAAGAGTCCACGTTGGGGAGCAGGAAAATAGAAGAGAACCCACAGTTTGTTAGAGAAAACAGGGAACCCCTTTTGCTGCATTTTTTTTAAGCAATACGAGGGAACAAATTGTTTAGGAGATGGAACTAGATGCGATCTGGGCGAGGGATCATGCTTGTAAAGGAAACAAACAGAAAGAGGTTGATTGAGTGGGCTTAAGTTTTATTTTAAAATTTAAGCTAATTAATATACTAATTATCTAATTATACTAATCAACTCTAATCTAAATTTTATGATGACAAAAAACATATAGTTAATATATATATCCCTCTTAGGTTATTAATGTTTACACAATGACGACCCATTTTGTGATTGGAAGCGTATTTTGATCGTCAATTGGATCAATTTGACTCAAATTTGTCGCCACTCGTGACATTTGTGACTCGTCTAAATTGAGCGCGGATAATCTCATTTGATAGATTTCAATATTTTGAAGCTAATGGTACAATCAATTTTATAAACGGAGATCATTTGGATATCATCACAGCTTCCCGACTCTGATATACATGTTAGCAAATTGATAGCTCAACCGCTTCATCGATTGATCATTAGATTGTGCAATATTTATATTCTAACCAAATTCAATGTTTTGAACGTGGCAAAGTCCGTTCATCGATCAGAGGTCATTTGAGCATCATCGCAGCCTCCGACTCGATATACATACGACATTACGCCGACGCTTGATCGGTTGTTCATTAGATTATGCAATATTTATATTTCGATCAATTTTTGATGTTCTGAATGTGATGGCAAAGTCTGTTCATCGATCAGATGTCATTTTGACTATTTTGGGTGACGTCCAATGTATTTTGGGCACCGATTTGCGCACTATTTCATCGAAAGTTCATCAAATTTGACTTGTGGCTTGACTCGACTTATGGCACATATGTGAAGGTAAAAAAAAATCTACTTTAGTATTATAACCCCATATAAAGTTTTGCAAAATATGCCTACACAGTAATGTCCTTTTTTTATTTAATTTTTCTTCTTGGGTTATGTTTCATTTTTTGGCAAGTTTTTAGGAGGAACGGTCCCTAAGTCCTGACTATTATTTCAAGTTTACAAGTGTGTTTAAGAGTTTTTTTTTTTTGGCTTATCATTGACTGAAATTCCTATATTGATGAACAAACTACATGCTAATCTCTAACTATAACAAAGCTTCTTGTAAAGATGTAATTACGGTTTATGAATATGATTCATTTCATTTTAAGTGGAAAATGTACATGATGATAGGAACTCTATACTTTAAAGATGACATTTTATTGGTGGGTAAAAAATTTACTAGTGAAGTCAATGTTTGTATCTGCAATGTTTGAAGTTATTTTTCATATGGTTCATGCAATTGTATATTGTTACTAATGTGCAAAATAAGTTTAGTGAATATAATAAATCAGGATAGATTGAAATTCATCTCTATGTTGAATGTATGTATATGGAGAGCTTGAAGGTAGGTATAATGTAAATAAACAAAATATATAAGAGGGTATGAAACCATGTTGTAAAATATCCACTTAAAGTTTACTAAGCCTTATCATAACCAACATCATTGCATTTTTATAAGAAGAGACTCTAGTTTATGCAATGCATCTAAGGGTAAGGATATAACAAGAAATCATATGACAAAACATGAAAGGGGATAACAAATCCTAATTATGTAGTTGATGAGGAATGATAGATTTCTAATTACTCAAATAAGGATGAGTTAGAAAGTGAAGGAAATACTCCTAATCAAGAAGAATATTTGAAATATGATTGGAAGGCTTTCGGATGAATTATTCTAGAGACATAGTTAGATATGAAAAATGTACTTGACGATGAGAATGATGAAGTTCATTTTAGAGGAGATTCAAAGATGGAGGAGAAAAGTCTGGAAAATAGCATTAAATGAGATTCTATATCAAGACATTATGGACCAAATTGTATTGCGAGTTGGTAATTGTATGGGAATATGAAGCATGTAAGAAAGATGTAAGAAAGGCATCATGAGAATATTATTTATAGGAGAGAACCTCAAGAGGTAAAATGACTTCAAAAGGTACACCCAAAGGTGTAACTCAAAAGATGTAATTGGATTATCCATGCATCAATATAAAATGACAATTACCATCAAAATGAAGAAGCTTAATAATACACATTGTTGCATATGGAACTGATCTAACATGAGAGGAGTTGGATAAAATGTTGGAGGAGAAAAGGAGGAAAGTTGAAAAAGCTCAGAGGAGAGAAGCCATGGGATAGCAGAAAGAGTTGGGGAGTTATCAAACATTAGAACAGCTCCAAAGATAGAAGGAAGTATCCATGCAGAAGAAAAATGTGACGAGGAAGAGGAGAGGGCAAACCAGATGAAACTTTTTGGGTAAAAATAAAATTCGTCCTAAGCTCTTGTTTGCAATAGGCCTGAAGTGATTAGGCTGTTGAAATCAATTTGAATATTTAGATTTTCCAGAGGAACAAAGATTTTTTTTATTGGCTGCTATACATCAGCCTAAGTGTGGAAATGAGACGAGTTAAGTTAGAGTCATTTTTGACTTGAGCTTCAGCTTGAGCTTGAGGTTTATTATTTTTTGAGTAAGCTCATGAGCCAAGTCATTTAATTTTTAAGATAAAATAATTTTGATTGGATAATTTTTTTGATAAAATGATAAAAAAAATTAAAAAAATAGAAGAGATATATAATTTTAAATATTTTTAATAATCTTATACTTAAATATTAAATATTAATATATTTTAAATATAATTTATATTAATAATTATTAAATAAGTTGGCTCACTAGCTAATAAATCAAATCAGGACAAACTTGATCTTGATTTATTAGCTCATTAAGTTTAGTTTACTAGCCATTATTGAATCGAGCTCAAACTAGTGGCTATCGATGGAAAAAAAGGATTCATTTCCTTTTATTGGTCCATAATACTATGGAATACGGTGTCATGTTTTGAGAAATTACACGCCAATATTCAAATGTAGTTCTATGTCTAGATTCCAATAGATACACCAATGGACAATTACACATCATATATACATAATACATAATATACAACGTTATTAGAGTCTAGGCGTAGAGCTACATCAAAACTCCACACATAATAATTTCTGGGTTTCAATCGAGTCTTTACCTTCAAGGTGGCAATGTGATTTCGAAGAATGCAATATCCCCAAATATAGATATTTGGTTTGGCAAAAAAATTAGATCGAATGTGTTTTAAAAGCATTAATTTTATTTAAACAAAATTTAATATACTAATAATGAATTGAACCGAGTGAACACTATCATGTCATGGATTTTAGGTTCACTTTACTGAGAGAAAATATTACATGCGAGTCTTGATATAGCTTTTCATCGTGGACTCCAATCATATCCAAATACATGGTTCAGCTTAATTTGTATTAAAAATAATATAAAAAAATTATTTAGAATCATGTGTCCCACTTTCATTAGAGTCTCCCCATGTAATATTTTCTCCTTGGTGAGGATGAAAACCTCAAATTTTCTTTCTCTTTGATTGATGTGCATGTATTGACATATGAATTATTATTTTTTACATTATTATTAATTCATTTAGAAAATTAATGAGTTATATTATTTGATCACTTTTAAATATAAATTCAAAATGTTGAGGTATATTTTAGCATTTAAAAAAAAAAATGTGATTTAATTTAAGAATTGCTTGGTTCCATATCGACGTTCTATAAGTTCTTATGCTCAAAATAGTTTCTATTTATGTCATGATACTTAATTTAGTCTTTATTTCTAAATTTATATTTTAAATAATTTTAACTTTATAATTATTTCACACTATATTATAAAATTTTAATGTATGAATATTGAATATTGCATGAGGATTTAGCACAAAAATAGATTATAGAAAACTTTTATAAAAGAAAGTATAATTTTTATATTAAAATTTTAGAAAAAAAAATTCATAGAATTTGAATTAGTTGAAATTATCTATCATATAAGTAACATTATAAAAATTTGATTTTTCTTAACTTGAGAAGTTCAATTATAAATTGATAACACTTATTTACATTGTATTCATGATAAATAAGTTTATACTGAGTGATGACAACAATAACGATCGAGTTAAAGTTGTGGTTATCGCTACAATTGTTATTGAAACAATTTGACGTATGAAGGAGACTAAGTAACAACGAATAAGTGATGGTTAATGTTGATGTTTGTCTTGTCAAACATCAAATAAAGTCTTAAATTTTTTTAACTTTGTCTAATTTCTTGTCAAAATTTAGACTCTTAAGTTAACTTATTTTAAAAATTTCATCATAATAAATAATTTTTATACTAAATTTATTGTAATATGATAGCTATTAAAAACATGTTCCACTTTTTAAAGGAAAAATTATAATATCATAATAATAATTTTATCACGGATTCGACCTCTTTCAACTTGTATAATTTGTCTCTTCAAATACAATGAATTTAAATTTATTTTAATTAATATCATAATCTTCCTTAAGAATAATAAGAGGGCAAACAGCTCTTCTTTCTTTTTTCCTCGAGACTTCTCTTGCCATTTTGTCAGATAAGGTTCAAGTAAAGAAAGATTGCACGTCAGAATCTCATCAACTCTCTTCTCTTAGGATAGATAAATTGGGTTTATCATTTCGCCGATGGTGCCTAGTTTGCCCTTCCTTAGTTTATTATTTTTCCTCCTTGGCTCAAATCCTCCTTCTAGCCTCCAAAGGGGCTTTACCCTTCTCTTTTCCATCATGGATTACATGGAGCACTTCCTCCCTCTCTCTTCCTCCCTCCCCAATACTTTATGTTTTTTAGGCCAAACTCCCTCAGAAAAATGCCCCTCACTATGCAATTGAAGGATTTACTTTACAATGAAACAAATTTCCTCAAATTACATACCGAGTGAGTCACATTAACTAAGAGGAAATTCAGATGGAAAAAATAATGACAACTTTCTTTTGGTTATTGGTAAGCCTTCTAATCTATCAAAAGAAGTGGTCCTTCAAAGGAAGCTTGAACTCCTAACTTAGAGGGAGATCTTCCTCTTCAAATTTTCTGCAGAAGACTTGATCTCGTCTGATAATGGCTGCTTTCTCAATCAAGACCCTTTATATTCCAAAGTGTCTAATTTCATCCATCCAAACAAAACTTCTTTAAATACCGCTATGGATCAAGTCAATTTCCTCCTTTTTGAATGAATGTTTTTTCTAAAGTCTAGTCTGATTGAATTCACTTAAATTCTCTCACGACCTAAAACTAGGTTACCTTTGCTTGAATTTATTCGTGTTAACCCTTCCTCCCCTCTTCTCGTCTATCAATTTGAATGGAATCAAAGAAAGACATTCTTTATGTTTGAAGCATAAACATGTGTCAAATATGCCTCCTTGAAATGAAGACCATTCTTTAACTCAACCAACCCCTTCAGAGGTCGATAGAGCAAGACTCATGACAACAAATGTCCTCAATATTGCCTTCTCCAAGTCATTAAATAATTCAAAGCTATAATTCTTTATCACTCAAAGAGAGTGAATGACTCTTCTTTACCATAAATGAGCTAAACCATACCCAATCTAATTCCCAGAAAACATTGAACATGTTACTCAAGTGTTTGATATCCTCAAAGTTATCTCTATTCATACAACATTATTACTGTCTATTTCTCCTTTGAGGTTTCATGCTTAAAAGCTCAGACACCCTAATATTCTGAAGTCCTTGAACTAGAAGACTATTTGGATTCAAAGAGTTCAAGTCTGCCTCACATGCTAGTTAGCTCAAAAGGCTCACAATAATAATAAGAAGAAGGGCAAACCTCTATCTCTTCATGTGATTCAGAATTGGATTCTAATGTTTTCTTTCTTTAGTAGCTAAATGATTGCGAGATTAGGTAAATATCATTGATATTCTCATTGAAACTAAACTTAATTTGGACTATTGAATTAAGCTCTTTCTCTCTGGGTTCTCTATTTTTTAATGAAGATAACATCTCCAACTTTGAGTCCCAGGAAGGATAGGATTAAGTAGAACTATGCTTATTTCTTCAATCATTTGATTAGTACACCCCAATGATCAATGGTGAATTCATGATTGATAGTTTCTTTTTTCTTCACTTGCATTTATTTTTAACAAGGCTGATCATTATTGTGAATTCAGGGATATCTCCCACTTTGGATGCTTTTATCCTTATGGGGATTTTAATTGTGTTCATAAATAAAAATATGAGTAAACCCTTGATCATCTCCTCGACTTAGGACCATGTTCAATATGGAACTTAAGATCCAAGCTCTAGTTTGTTTTTTTTACCTCCAATCATTAATATAATTATATTCAAACTAGATTGATAGAGTGATGTGCAACCCAAAGTGTGACCATTCATCATCCTAGAAAGTTCTTCCTCTCCGATCACTCACAATCTTTCTTATCTCCAAAGATAACTTCTCTTAGACCCAATGATGTTTCACAACCATCTGACTACTATCCCTACTTTCTCTAGAGGTCCAAAGTCTTGGATTTTCTTCCAGAGATCTTCTTTATGTTTTATAGAAAACTTAAACTCACTAGAGATGCTTTAAAAAAGCAAAAATGGGACTCTCATCCCTTCTAACCTTATCAAATCCAATTAAAATGACCAAGAGAAAGCCCTTTCTCTTGAGAAGGATCTCAAAAAATTTCTTTAAGAAATGTCCTTGATATCAAAGAAAGATATCAAGACTTATTTAAACAAGGAAGCTCTCTCTACAAAAAGAGAGCTAAAGTCCATGCTCACAAATTAACCATCTCAAATTCTTGTACACTTCCATTAAGGAGAGAAAGAATATTCTTTAGAACTTCATTCTAGGGCTTGATCCCTAATCCTATTGATATTGCCTCAAAAATCTGTAATTTCTACTCAACTCTTCAATATGGATAGCTCCATCTCAGCATACATGAAGTCCCCATTGATAATATTCTCTCCTCAGATCTTCTGATCTAGCTATTGAGGTGAGTCAAAATGAAAATGCCGCCCTCCAAGAAATTAATGAAGACAAATCATGATGAGGGTCTAAGTCCAAATTTTTATTCTCACCATTGGGATTTCATTGCTTTCATCAAAGAAATCACTTCTTTAAATGTAACAAACTTCCTAGTATGTTCAAACACAGCCTCATTACCCTCATCCCTAAGACCAAGCACACAAGATCTTTAGTTGATTTTAGGCCTACTTCTCTATAATACTTTTATAAAGTGCTTGCAAAGGTTTTGATTTAATAGACTAAAAAAGGTTCTTCTCACACATTAGCTAATGCTTTTATTCTAAAGAGGATATTTTTGATAATATAGCTTATGATGAAATCGGGATTTCTAAGAAACATAGAGCTTCAATAAAATTTAAGGAAGGCTTTGAGACTATTAACAGAATTCATCTTTCTCGTGCTTCAACAAAAGGTGTTCCTTCAAAATTTATAGGTTGGATCTGTCAGACACTACATCTCGTTTCTATACCTTAATGCTAGATAAGGGCTTCTTCTCCTCATCAAAGCCTTAATAAATTTCTCCTTCTTATTCACTAGCTATGGACACCTTTTCATTTTTGGATAAAGAATTGAATCTACGCTACATTCCACTCTATGAAGTAACTCTTAATTTCTCACCTCTTTTGCAAATAATCTTAGCTGGGAATGTGGATATCCGTATCAAAGATCTCTCAAAAGCGCTTAGATATGCTTACTACAATGGTTTGAGAATAAAGTATCATTTGTTTTCAAAAGCTTATAACACTAATGAACACTTGTAATATTTTAAATATGACTCAAGAGAATTTCACTTAAATACTTGGGTCTTCTCTTATTGTAGCTCACTCAAGTCATTCATTTCAATTCTCTTCGATAGATTGTTCACTTAGTTATTAAAAAGTCAAAACTTCTTTGGGGCATATTTCAATTATTTTAATCTATAGTGAATAGCTTTCTTTCTTTTTCAGATATATTTCAAAATATGTTATTAAAAAGTTTTCTTCTTTCCATGCTAAATTTTTGTGCTGCATAGGCGAACAACAGAAGATCCATCTCATATCCTAGAATAAAACTACTCTTCCTAGGGATAAGGGGGGAACAAGTCTTTGTCTGCTTCCTACATGATATGAAAGACTGATGGCAATTTTATACTATTAATACTTTGCTAATTAATGTTGAATTTTACAATAAAGGATAATTTTTAAAAAGAAGCATATAATTAATAAAATTTAGCAAAAGGAGTATTCAAAAAAAGAAATTTAAAAAGGAGCAATAACTTAAATTGCATCCACGTTTTCAAATAAATAAAAAATATAAAAAAATATAAAAAATTCTGAAAACGTGAATAGTAATCACGTTTTCGGAAAACCTGTTTCCTATTCATGTTTTCTAATTTTCTATTTTTTAACTTTTTAATAATAATATTTTATTGAATGTTTAAATATGTAAAATAATAATAAATAATTAAATGTATTTAATTAGCAAATTACGTGATTTCGATCTATTTTTTTAAAATTTTACAAAAAAATCTATAGAATATAATTAAAATTAAATAGTAAATTAAAGATAATTTCAAATAGATAATTTAAAAATAATTTATGACATTTTCTGAATCTTAAAATAATTATTAAAATAGTTTTATTTT
Source organism: Cymbidium sinense (assembly GCA_021442155.1). Classification (NCBI taxonomy): domain Eukaryota; kingdom Viridiplantae; phylum Streptophyta; class Magnoliopsida; order Asparagales; family Orchidaceae; genus Cymbidium; species Cymbidium sinense. The sequence continues at coordinate 64,772,919 of CM038220.1, read as the reverse complement.
GAGAAATAATATTATAAATATATTAATTAATGTTTAGTTAATATTAATTACAAAAACTAATTTTAACTTAGAGATTCTTATAAATTTTAAAGAAATCTTATTAATTTATTATAAATAGTGTTTTCATATGTAATGTATTTTGTTTCAAATTTTAATCTCTAATGAATTAGTAAAAAATTTTAAATAATTTAATTTAATTTTTCAATATTTTATTTTAAAGTTAGAAAAATTAAAATTATCTCTCGTATTTTTAATAAACAAAAAAAACTAAAAATATATACATTTTATTAATAAATTTATTTAATAAGTTATTTTTGATATACATATTATATAATTTTACTTATTAATAAGTTAATTTAATTATTTGTATTATATACATAATAAGTAATATAATTAATATATATATATAATAATAACTTATTAAATAAAATAAAAAAGTAAAATGCATATTTTTTTATTAATATATTAAAATATAGAAGAGAAGTTTAAATTTTTTTTTAAAAAAAAGTGTACATAAAATATTTTAAAAATTTTAATAAATAAATTGATTCATTAGAAATTTAAATTTTAAAACAAAAATATATTATATAATGAAAACACCAAATAATATGAATTAATAAGATTTTTTTAAAATTATTAAAAATTCTAAGTTAAAATTAGTTTTACGATTAATAAAATTAATCTTATTTATAAATAAAATATAAATTATTATAATTATAGTTATTTATCAATATAAAATTTTCTTAAGTAATTATTTTAAGATTCAAAAAAATATCATAAGTTAATTTTGAATTATCTATTTCAAATTATTTTAAACTTACTATTTAAAATTAATATTCTTATATATTTTTTCATAAAATTAAAATGATAAATAGTAATCTTATCTTATTTATATATTTTAAATATGTTGATTTAATATATTTAAAATTCTATCAAATATTATTATTAAAATTGTTAAAAGAAATAGTAGAAAACGTGAATAGTAATCACGTTTTCTGAAAACGTTACTAATATTCACGTTTTTGCTCCTTTTAAATAAAAAAAAAAGCTCCTTTCCCTAAATTTAATTAATTAAATACTCCTTTTTAAAAATTATCCCCGTAAAAATTAGAGCTAATAACAAAATATTGATGCTTTAGAAAATAAGTCGGAGGAGCTTAGGCCCGGTCCTCCAAGAGACCATGGCTCCTAAACCCCATCATCCCATCTTGGCCCCTAGTCTTCAAAATTTAATGATTATTATAATAATCCATAGAAAAAAAGTGCTCTCATTCAATATATGTATATTTGTAATCCATCTCCATTAAAGAAACCCGAAATTGAAGCTCTCCATTAACGTTCATCTCATCGTCCTTTATAAATTCTCACTACTCTCCTCATACATTTTATTGGTCATTACAGACACATCCCACCTCTTCTTACCCTTTCGATATCCCTCAAATATATAAATCAATCCACCTTTTCATTCTTCCTCAACAATAATCCATCCTCCTTGTTCTCCTTTGCCTTCACCCTCTCCATCTAACATGGGTACCAAATACAATGAAGAAGCCCCACAATTTCTACAGAGATGAAAAGTGGATCATGCTTTTATCTCGATGAAGAGGATGAAGAACAAAAAGGAAAAAAGAGCTCCTCTGTCGCCATTAATGGAAGGAAACTACTTTTTTCCCACTACAATGTATTATTTGGTGAGAACCGGTGTAGATCGTTGATATTGGATTAAGCAACGCTAAGGTACTTTGAGAGGAAGAAGTTTGTTGGCAATGGTATAACAGCTTGATTCGAATGACATGAAGAGGAACGAGTTTTATTCTCAAATACGCTTAATGCTCTGATCGCTATTGATCACAATTGGAGAATTATGGATTATTGCTTAATAATTATATTACAAATTATTATATATTATTTAGGTTTTCTTCATCCGTGTCTATAATTTATTTATTATCAAGGAACTATTTGTTCTTTGTATTTTTAAATAAAAGAAGATTGCATATGTTTTTAGTTTTCATGTACTTGGATTGGAATAAAATAGATGCAAATTATATTATTATATATTTTTATTTTTCAGTTATTTGAATGGCCATTTCTGCATATATTTATGCACATGCTTTAAAATTCTGTTAAATATACTATGGTAGTAAAATGCATATTTTCTAAAAATAAATATTTATTTTGTATCTCACTTAAGATCTCATTTGTTGAAGTTAGAAAATTCGCCTTTAAAAAAAAAAATTTAATTCGCAATTTGATTTGGTGAAATTAAAATTAACATTAACGCCATTCTCTATTAAATTTTTTTGAAATTAGCTCAAATTTTATAATTTTAATTTCATTTAATCTCGAAAAAGTGAACTTCACACATGCTAATTAAATCTCATATATTAGGAATACAATTTGACAATCAGCATCACAAAGCACTCCTTTCATACATATTAGTATCAATTAGAACCTAATTAATTATGATTACTTATCAGTTTTATTAATTTTTAAAGTAATGTTAGAGCAACTAAATAAATTATAATTATTATTTAATCATCTAAGTTAAATATTATTAAAGCTAATTTAAACATTAATTAATATTGATGAATCTATTCATCTTGCAAATTTGATTTCAATTCCTTCTTAGATTTTACATTAATTTTACAATCATTAAAATTATAAATCCTTAAAATATAAAGTTAAATAGTTAACTATGATTTAATATGTGTGCCTAATATTTTTAAAATTTACACTTTAAAATTTAATAAATTTAAATTTGTTGTGTGTTAGAACATTTAAGGTGGTAAAGAGGATGTGTTTAATATTTTAATTTTATATGAAAATCTAACGTATACAAGTTTAAGAGAAGAGTTGTAAAACTAATAATTTTATGTGAAAACTCAAAAAGAGAGTGATCATAGCTAAGAGATGGAGGTTGAGATTGTAATTGAGTACTATGATCAAGTGATGGTCGACAACTATAATCGCTTATTATAGTAAAATGATGATGATTGGGCAACCATGATTGGAGACTAGAGTTAAGCAAACGCTTTGAGTGAGAATTGTCATTAGAGATGAGATGATGAATGCCAAGTTGTTCAAGACTTCATAGTTCTACCATTCTGATCAACCTATCGAACCAATTTGCTAAAGCTAAAGGGATTTATGACATATTTTTATCTAATTAATAGTCATGAGTTGCTAACTTTAATGATAATGAGTGGATTTATTTTCTATGAGTCATTTAGTGTTGATTTTGAAAAGTAGAATTTATATTTTGGAGGAAGACATGTTGATTATGAAAGCAAAGATTTACATCATAGGTGATGCAAAATGAACCAAAGTTAGCATTTGTTGAAAAGATAACATGCCATGCTTTTATGTAAAGAATTTTTTATTTATTCACACATAAAAATTACTAATTAATTCACACCAAAATATTATAATTATATTTATTAATGTGGTCTTTATATCCACAATTATACATTCATTTTATTATTTGTTTCTACAATTAAGCTAAAAAACCTAACATAAAGTTTGGTTTTTTTAGAGTAAAAAAAATTGACCATAGATTTATAAAGATGCTTTAGTTCAAAGTTAAATGATCAATTAGTGTTTTACATCATCTTCTTCAGTATGACTATCTTCCATTCTTATTATCTAACAAACAAAAATTAATTATCTTAAACAAAATATATAAGAATTTTTTATTTAATCGAGTCGAATGGGAATCGAGCAAACTTGGTATCATTGGAATCATAAAAAATTTTTTACAACTTTCATGTTGATCGGAATTTATGATTGACAGCAAAGATTTTTAATGTAAAAAATCTAAGAAATTTCTAAAATATTTTTGCATATCTGAGTCAATGTCAATCGAGTAAACTTTGTATGGTTGGAATTATAATAAAATTTTCCACAACTTTTATGTAGGTCAAAATTTACGATTGCGGCCCGATAAGCAGATATTTTGAATGCATGAAAAATTGTGGTGTCTAGCCGAAAATTTGGACCAACTGTCGTATTTTGCACGTAACGGAGGCATACAATGTCAGAATCGAGCAAACTTTGTATCTTTAGAATCATAACAAAATTTTTCTACAACTTTTATGTTGGTCAAAATTTACGATTACCATAGCAGATTTTAACGCGCTAAAAAAATCTTGAGAGAAATAAAAGTTGAAGCAGCAATCGTATTTTACACATATCGGAGTTATATAGTGTCAGAATGAGCGAACTTCATATCGTTAGAATCATAAGGAAATTTTCTACAACTATCATGTTGGTCAAAATTTACGATTGCAGCCCGATACGCAGCAATACATTTTGAAATGCGCATAAAACTGCGCTGAGTGAAAGTTCGAGCAATAAGATTTTTGCATATTGGAGACAAAGGTTGAATCGAAACTTTGTATCGTTGGAATCATAAGAAAATTTTCTACAACTATCATGTTGGTCAAAATTTGTGATTGCGATAGCAAATTTTGCAAAATGGACAATAATGAAATGCACAAATAACTCACGCTAAACAAACACTCTTAATGAAGTGCAATTAACAACTTTTAAGAGTCATGACATATAATAGTATTAGTGCATTAGTCTTATTTTTTGGAGATAATTATTCATATTGATTACATTCATATAAGAAGTGAATGTGTTAGTATTAGAAATGCAACCATTTTCAAATAAGGATAAGAAGCCAACTCAAACTAAGTTTACAACACAAACTAACTACTCTATGTACTACCAAAGATATATCATCACTAAAAATATACATCAATGTACAACTTCTTCTAAATACTTAAAGTGTATATATAAAGCGACAAAAAGATATGAATATTTATAAATTAAGGTAACCAAAACAAAAAAATAGTTCCTGACGATGCCTGCGAGATAGAATACAATAAGATAGGTATAGATACAACAAAATGTAATCATATATGGAGAAGATAATAGTGCAAACAATTATCTCTGACGATGCCTGCGATGCATGTGGGCTCCGAAAATTTCACCACCGACCTCATCGATGAAAAGATTGTTTAAAATGTCAGTGTAATTTTCAGAAGACAAATGAAATAGTAGATAAGATACCACCAAGAGAATTCACCCTCATTTTGTGAGGACTTTAGATCTGTTCATATTTCTATAAAAGATTATTACTAACTCCCCAATAAGTGAGAGAAAAAATTTGATTAAGGCTAGTTTAGATCATGAACGTGCGGTAGTAGACCATATAGAGTTTTAGAATTTGATATATGAAATTCATCATTATATGTGTTGGGAATGATTTGATCTAATCCCATGGTTCTCATATCTCGGTAGCCTACTTAGTTAGGAGGTAGTGACCCAATAAGGGATCTTATCGAACACATCGTTGTCCAAGAAATCCTTTTGACTAGGGTGGTGTTTGTTTAAGGAGAATTTAAGTCTACCTTAGTGAAAAAGGGTTATTTGTCCAATCAAGTATACCATATGATTCACAACTCAAAGATAGCCATTGGGGAGCATAGCTATTGAGGATCGTAATATAATGGAGTCTTTGGCCAAACCAGTGATGACTGTCCTAACTTCATCTATGGAGCTCACTCAGCCACGGTCAGAGGACACGGTCACTCTTATGAGGATTGATTGAGTGAATATAGCAACACTTGATTTGACATTTTTGTAGCTAAAGTTTTCTTAATTTGTCGCCCACAATAAATAGTTGCGGAAGGTTGATAGATTGAATTTGATTTAAGTTTTTAATGATTAGATTTCATTGGAGCAATTTTTAGATTGACACTAAATTTGAGTTAGTTAGATTTGAAAAATTGATTAATTTGAATATGTTTAAGAGTTTTAGATCCTTCAACTCTATTTATGCTAACGAGGATTAGATCTACTATCATCCGATAGAATTTGATATTTCACGATTTGAAACTCTTATTATAGGTTTTAGGTTTTGTTAACACCTCCCAATACTAATTGAAGCAACCACAAAAATCTACACTTGAATTTCAAAGATTCAACATATGTTGACCCATGCTTATAGTAATTTTAGGTAATTTTATGTTTGAAATATGAGATTGATTTTATATTTTCATTTTGTTATTCCATTTAATGCAATTTTAGACATTAAAATTTGCACTTGAAATCTCTATGTCAGCACATGTGTGATGTTTATGTTTTAGCTAATTTAATCTAATTAATGAAATTATTGATCTTGAAAATCATAATTAGGATGAAATTCCTTGGATTTTTTTTATTGAAGAAAGCTTTATGAATTTTATAGAACTGGATTTAGTATTGCCCTCTGTCTGCTTGTACAAAGAGTTGTAGATCCGGTGGCGAAGAATGCATTTTGGAGCTGTGTGTTCAAAGGATAATTTAATTTTTTATTTTAAGAAGAAGATTTATTCCTAAAAGTAGTTCTCATTTTACCATTCTTTTAGACAAATTTATTTCACCCTCTTTTATTCAAATTTGATTTCCTCTTTTGTTCAAATTAAATTTCCCCCTCTTTTTTTCAAATTTGATTTTCCCCCCTCTTTTGTTTAAATTTGATTTTCCTCCTTTTTTATTCAAATTTTATTTTCCCTCTTTGTTTAAATTTGATTTTCCTCTTTGTTTAAATTTGATTTTCCTCTTTTATTTAAATTTAATTTTCCCCTCTTTTGTTTAAATTTGATTTTCCACCTCTTTATACTTCTTCCAATTTCTATAAATAAGGCAAAGGGGAGTTGCCTATTCTATTCCATTTACTTGAAAGGTTAGAGCTAGGGTATTTGAAAGGGAGTGGTTAGGAACTTTAGTGGGCTTTCAATTCTACTCAGATAAATTTTATAAGTGCTTTTCACCCTTCTTTTATTTTATTTTATTTTGCTTTTATACCTATCATTCTACTTCCCTCTTTTTTAGTTTTGACAATCAGCCTCCGATCATCTGTAGGGGCATCGAGTATTTTGTCTTACTTACATAAGCATAATGAGTGGTGTCTTATGACACCACTGCCATTTTCATCTCAGTTGAGCACGACGAGGTCTTTAAACTAAAGAGGACATACAATGCAATATATTCATTCTCTTTTTTCTAAGTCTAGAAATTAGACAAAATTTTGAGATTTCATCTGTGGGGAGACATCTAACAAGTGGTGGCTTACCATTCTCACGAGCATAACAGTGATATCTTGCAACACACATCTTCTTTTTTCATCTCATCGCATCATGCTGAGCACAACGAGGTCTTCAAATCTATAAAGAAACACAAGCATGTATATATATTCACATTCACAAATTCCATATGTTACGCATTTTCGCGCGTAAAAGGAACAGTTAGTATGCAATTGAGAATGGTAAGTGACAGAAAATCAAAAGAAAAATTCATACGATGTTCTTCCCATTTATGTGGAAATGGGATAAAAACGAGGTGTGTCTCAAAGGAAGAATTCGCTTGACGATATTCCTCTCACGGTAAAAAATGGGATGGCTAAAGTGAGGGTGACTGAAAATTGAAAGAAGAATTCTCACGACGATTCCCCATTTGTGGCACAGAAATGGGATAGCTAAAGCGAGGGGTACGATGTCAAAAATCAAAGAAAGAATTCACTCGACGATGTTCTTCCCGATTTGGTAGCGAAAAGTGACAAAAAGTGGGTGTATGATGCCAAAATTGAAGGAAGAATTCTCGATGATGATGTTCTTCCCCTTTATTACAAAAGCTGACCGCTAAAGCGAGGGTACATCGAAAATCGAAGAGAATAAGATATTCTTCCCGATCTATGAAAATGATGAAATTTGACAACTGGATGGATTAGAACGGCTAGCTATAGTGGATTGTGGAATGAACAATAAGTCATTTTGAATCCGAAGCAGAAATTAGTCTGCTAAGGCTAATGGGTTGATGTGCTACGATCCATTTGGGGCCATGTTTCCATGAGAAGGAGCGCCGAGTGGATTCTATGATTTTGCAGAAATAAATACGGATGGCCGATTTTGCAGTTAAAATGGTGGCAAGACGGCCATATTTACGCGGAACGATGGGAATTGGGAGGATCAATGAGCTGATTGAACGCCTAAATGCGCGTTTGTGGGATTGCACCATGCGATGTGGTGAGGAACGCAAATGATCGACGGCGGCATGACTAAGCCGGATCTACAAAGCGAGGGTCTGGAGACAGATCGCTTCGGAGGTGAACAACATGGGAGGTCACGCTTCGCCGGAGTGTCTGGGTCTGAGATCGCAGTCATCGGTCGGATGTGTGGGTCTATGCAGATGGTCACTGAGCGTATGGACACGTTGAAAATGGTTTTGCATGGAATTTCATGAGCGTACATGGCATGGTTTTACGCAGAATGGAAGAAAATGGTGGAAATCGAGAGAAAAAAAAATTCAAAAAAAGGTAGAAGAATTACCTTTTCTTGGACGTGAGAGAGAGGGAAATCAGAGAGAGAGAGAGAGAGAGAGTAGTGGGGGAGAATAATGAGGAAGTTGCTAGAAATGGAAAGAAAAGAGTTATTCTTTTAATTTTTTATTTTATTATTTTCTTTAAAAATGAAAATGCGAACGGTTTAGGGGGTAATTTAGAATTTTTTATTTTGAATTTATTAAATATTTTAATGTGAATTTTGATAAATGCACAGTCAATATAGATTTGGATAATTTTAACAAATAATGAGGACCATGGTTCAAGTAAAAGCAAATTGATCAAAAAAAGAATGATGATCGATTTTTGCACTCATCAAATTTCATGATTTTGATGAAGCCAAAATGAAATTTGATTGTCGTTTGATTTCTGCCATATATGATATTTGATGATTTGTTTATCAAGCTGAAGATTTGATTTTTGATGTTTTAACATAAATGTTCATCGTTTGGAGGTCATTTGAGTTGATTTTGATGATGCGCATTTATTTCAATTTGGCGATTGTCACTTCAAATCACTTGACATTTGCACAAACTCATCTGAATTGTGCATGGACAGTATCATTTGATTGATCTCGATGTTTTGAAGCTAGAGGCATAATCAATTTCATGAATGGTGGTCATTTGGTCATCGTACACAAGATATGCATGTCTACACATTGATTGCTCGAGAGCTTAATCGATTGATCGTTAGATTTTCCAATATTTATAATCTGATCAATTTTGATGTTTTAATGTGACTGAAATGCTCATCGATCGGTTTTGACCATTTTGGTGATGTCCAAAGCATTTTGAACCTCGACACATATCGCTCAAGTCCATCGAATTTGACTTGTGGGCTTGACTTGACTTATGGCGCATATGTGGAGGTCAATAAATGCCCCCCAAAAATGGGATTCGTGCATGGAGTGAGTCATGTTTGTTGAAAACTAGTTGACCATTTGGGCTTTCTTCTTTCTACTCCACCCCGTCTTTCTTCTCTTTTCTTCCCTCTTTTTTTATCGCGTCTTCAAAACTAATGAACATACTTGATTACATTGTTATATAAATTTTTTATGTAACGCTTTCTCGCTTGTGTGAGAATGTTCACCGGAGGAGATCGATGATCACAGATGAGCCTAACGAGGCTATCTGGTCAGAGATTGACGGACATGATCCTCGCAGAGATGTCGGTATTAGAGATAGGATTGTGCAGCACATTGATATGCTACGAAGACATGATCTTTACCGAGGCTTCTTTGCACGCTATTCCCTACTCCCTGATTGTACTTCAGATTCTTTTATTTTTGAGGATCCTGCCAACTGGGTAACTACCCTTAAGCTGAAGTGTGGTGATTACAATCCTCTATATGGCAGTGTTCTCAATATTATGATGTACATCCGCCGACAAAGATCGAGTCGACGAGACAATCTAGACTCTTGAGTCACTCTCAGCTACAGTCGGGCTCACTAGACCTATTTTGAAATTCTCAATTGGTCAGATTCCTACTCTTCCTTTTGGATATGTCTCATGGGCTAGGTATCTTCTACAGGCTCACAAGGATACTTTACAAAAAGCTGACATTTATGAGGCGGTATATGCATTTTTATTTGACTTTGGGGGTGTGCCTTCTTCTTAGGCTCATGGAGTAGTAGAGTTCTGGGATGATAGTAGTAACATTTGTGATGGGCCCGAGGAGTTGATCACACTTTTGACTTACAAGTCGTCTCTCCCGTATTTGGTTATCACTATGAGGAGTGTGTTCCACCTGATGGGGAGTTATTTCATAGGCAGCCTTCCGATAATTATGATCGATGAGGTAGCCTAGCTATGCCTTCTGTCTATATTGATTTCCTGGACCATTATCACCAGACCTTCCAAGTCTCAAGGCATTCTATATGATCACGAGCCACACTAACTGTGAGTACATGGATCCGTGAGCTTCTTGATTATGCTCTATCGATGAGATTAAAGACCGCATGAATTTTCGATTGGGTGTGCTTAGGATAGTTGCATCCAAGAGATCAAGGAGCTTGCTTTACCAGAGTGACTTCTAGACCGGGATTGAGTGAGGATCTTCAGCCAATTTTTTATAGTGACATGGCTCTACATTTTGTGCTCCCATTGAGGTCAGCCTTGCACTTGTTAGCCAAAATCTCTGAGAGTGGGTTTCTCTTGCCCTGTGGGTATTGTCCAGCTTTATAGAATATTGGGGTAATTTCTGAGGGTTCCCTAGAGTCGCAAGATATTATTCTTTTGGCGATTCTTATATGCTTGGGTCCACCTCCATGTACATGGTGCCTTTGCTTATTTTGAGTATCCAACATTCTTTTGTGAGAGGGTATCCCATAGCCTTACTTATATCAAGCATCCTGCTTTGGAGATGGAGGATTCATATATTTTTCTTTCCCCATTTGGTCGAGATCAATTTTATTGTTCACCAACCGATATACTTACTCACTGCTAGGATTGATCTTATTGACAACCTTGATGAGAATGGCAGATATTCCTTGCTTCATGGTCGCCGACATTGAGTAGAATACCTTTCTATTCACCCTGATGGTTATGTTATCGGTTTGGGCCCATTGTTATAGAGGGCTATCAGCCTAACTGGGTTGCACGATAATTTGGTTTCTTCCAGTTGACCGTGATGGCGCACCACTCATCCCTGGTATAGTGGATTTTAGAAGGATTACGACGATCCCTCTTGAGCCTCGCCATTTGGCTACACTATCGAGGCTTGATACTGGTGCTCATTTTTGGATAGCTTCTCCACATGGTCGCATGGTGATTAGCTATACTTACCTCACTATGGTTGTCTTTTGGCCCTTTCCTCGAGTGTGGTTTCAGGAGGTATGAATGCAAGATGAGGTCCTTGGGCGTTCCTCGAGATCGGAGGATCCACCGTCGATTACCACTAGTAGGAGATTATAACGCTAGAGGTATAATCAATATTCTCCTCTCTTTCAATACTTTCATCCTTTTTCAAAACACGTTTATTGCGTCTGATACTCTAATATGATTCAGATGCACCGCCATGAAAGGTGTAGGTGAGGATACCATTTCTTGTGCGAGTTAGAGCTAAGGATTTCGCCTATACATTGATGTTTCTTCACCCAGACATAGTGTAGCCAACCCATCTGAAGTTTCAGTTGATTATTCCATGGGTCTACTTACATGACCATTTATGACTTTTGATGAAGTACCATAGGTGTCAGGCAACACTGGAGATGTAATTGAGGATTTTGGAGTTGGGCTATCGCATGTGTCGACCTTTGATACTACCACTTCTAATTTTATTATCCCTTCCATGGAGCCACCTTTCTCTACTGAGCCTGACTCTGCCCACTGTTGGGGAGACTTCTGAGGTGAGAAACCTTGTACCTAGCAAGGCTTCTATTGAGCCAGCACATAGCCCTAGAGTTTATCAGATAGTGAGGGTCCCCGAGGATCATATCGCTTATGATACACCGTCAAATGTACTTTTCTCTCTTTATTTATTTATTTATATTAACTGCACTTCTTTACATCTGCTTCATGTTGATTGTTTGCATTTCTTCCCTATAGTGCCTGATGTAGGTTATGAGTCTGAGATCAATCATTGACATCCCTATAGGCTGAGTCCATGTGATAGGAGCATGCAAGATTGGATTTGGTGTTTTGAGGTGGGTTTCTGATTACCTCGACTCACGTGAGTCACTATATTTTACGACTTATCGCATACTACTTTGGACCTTTAGCTTGTACTCTGGAGGAACATCTCTGATATCCTGAGGCTCATGTAGAGACATAGAGTTCTTGATCCACGATGATCTCATCATTCCATTCCAAGACTTTACCGGCAAAGCTTCAGAGTTAGCCAGAGGGAGGCTAGCATGATGAGTTTGAAGAGAGTGCCAGGCTCTATGACATGATCATCAGAGTTCGATAGATGCTTCTTAGACAGATTGACCGTCGCTTAGAGAGCTAAGTTGAGGTGACGAAGAGCTCGCTATAGAGCAAGAGCAAAGATCATTATCACTACATCAGATGCTATGGTAGATCTGGCTACTTAGTTAGAGCTACCGATGTTTTAGCTATGAGTGTGAGCCATCTTTAGACTTATTTAGATAGCTGTGGAGTTATAGTCTAGGCTGATATACTTTGCTTTTCTCTCTTTTTTTTATTAGTCATGTATCGTCTATCCTTTTATTATATTAGTGGACTTTAGCATTTCTCTATTACTGATTTTATACTTTTGTGGATTTGATGAGAAGATCCTTTGATTTGTGCTCTGTTTGATTTGCAAACTTTGTGCTTTGGGTTTGATTTCTGTGCTAGCTATGAAACCTGGATCATTTTCATTTCAATAAATTTTTGATGATCCCTTCTTTCATGTCATTATAGATTTGAGTTTCTTCAGCCTCGCTTCATGTTTGGTTGGGTTTGATGGAGGAACTAGTCTATTTATTTTGATGAATGATTCTTGGGAATTGATTTATCGTGCTTGGGGATTTGAAAGTCCTTATATCCTAGCTTGAGGACTGGATGAAGGATTGACGATTTGTCAATATTGACTTGTTAGAAGTGTATGTATGCCATGAATCTGGTTTTCGCTAGAGATTCATTGGAGGATACATATAGATGTCCAGCCTTCGCTTATATAGATCAATATTGAGTTATTCGCAACGCGTGCTTTAACAGATCAATAACCACAAAATTCCTTTAGTTCACATCGCTTTGTATGAACTATGGAATTGCTTCCTTGGTCGCTGATTTGCTTTTACGGACTTGATGAGGAGATAGGCTTTGACTGCTTTGAGCTTGAGATCCTGAATAAATTTAGATATCACCTTATGGGTATTATATAAATTGATTTGAGGTAGCCCCGAATTGAGAGTTTCCTCAAATTGTCTTGACCTATCGATCAAGTAGAGAGAGATCTCTAGATCACTTACAATCACTAAGTTAGATCTTTGAGATTGAATAGCTATCGCCATTGAACTAATAAGTAAGTTTATTTCATCGCCTTTTCTTACGGCTTGTTGAGTGAGGAGAGTCGAACTCACCATATTTGGGCTTATTGTTGACATTTAGAACTACCAGTCTTTAAGTTGTAGTGGGTTGGTGATTTTGTAATTAGACCGACAGGGCTCTTTCACCACTCTTTCTTGTTTGTTGTGAGGAGCATCAACAACTCAGCCATTTGTGGGCTTGTTGAGTCTGACCTTTAGAACCCATCCATACCCTAGACTTTAGGATGTAGAGGTTAGTGTTTCTCCAACTTAATTGATTGAAGCTTCCAAAATCAGGAGTTCTTTTGACTTGATCTCCGAATTGCAACTGGGAGGTAAATTTCTTGACTTTGGGTTATCTTTCAGTCAAATAGATTCTTTTTTCTTCTACAAGAACATGAAACTTAACAATGATAATTATAGATATATTCAAGGATTTTGATGTAACGCTCGATGTCCACCTGAATCAGAATATATTTGAGGATCTCATCTTATGGCACGATGTCAACTCAAATAGACTTAATATAAACTAAAAAATGCCCCTGTCTTGTAGGGGGAATTCTAAAGTATATTTAGGAGAATTTTTTAAGATGAAAATATATAAATACATCCATATTTGAATTGATGTACTCTAAAGGAGATTTCAACATACCACATTGATTTTATCAGATATGAAAATCTAAAAATGCCCCTGTGTAATAGAGAAATTTTTACAAAAAAGTTCTTCATATGGAGTATGTTTATTTAAGGATCTCGGCATGAACCACGATGTCAACCTAAATAGATATACAAAAAAAAATGCCTCCTTTCTTGTAGGGGATTTCTATTGTACCTCAGGAATGTGGTCGTCAAGTATAGTACTTTTTCAGGTAATGACCGTTGATTGGCGGCATTGGCCTTTCACCCTTTAAGTTGATGAGTTGGTATGCCCCTCCATCATACACTTTTTTTATGACAAAAGGGCCTTCCTAGTTAGGCTCAAATTTGCCACCAAATTTTCAATTGGGAATAATTGGTCTTCTCAGCAACATGACCAATTCTTTTTTTGAATGTTCGAGGCAATCATGGTCAAAAGCTCGACATCTTTGCTCGACAATTCCGATTTTGATGAGCTTGTAATCTAACTTCATCAAGCATCAAGTTCCTCCATTCTCGATGAGCATTTTGATCTTCGCTAGATTGTACTAGATGGCTACAAGTGAAGGCAACTCAACTTCAAGCAAGAACTGCTTCGCCCAAATACCAATGAATAGGGAGCGATCTTGTAGGTAGTTCGAACACCCATAGAGCCTCTACTAGCTTGGTATGTCATTCTCTTTTATTTTTAGTGAGAATCTTCTTGAGCAATTTGACTAATATCTTATTGAAGGCCTCCACCAAACCATTTTCTCTTAGATTATATATTGAAGAATATCACCAACCAATTTTGTGTCAATCGATGAATCTATAAATCTTTGCACTTTTGAAAGCTATGCCATTATCAAAAATTATTTGATGTGGCACTCCAAATCTATAGACTTCATTATGCATGAAGAAGTTGATCACTCAGTCAACAGTGACTTCTTTAAATGGAGTAGCCTCACCACTTAGAGAAATAACCGTTGTTATGAAGTGATGTCCAAATGGGTGGATCGATTGGTCCAATTATATCTGTACCCCAACATTTGAATATCCAGGATGCTATTATTGGGTGTAATGGATTTGGAGGTTAATGGATGAGATTCCCATATACTTGACATTCATGACACTTCTTAGAATGATTAATACAATTCTTCACCATAGATGGCCAATAATAACCCATCCTTTGATCTTTATGTCATCTTGGGACTGACCGATGCACCACAAAGTCCTTCATGAACTTCAATCATCACTTTGCTAGCTTCATCTACACCTAGGCATCGTAGATTTGTTCAAAAGATCTACCATATAAAGTGTTGTTGAAAAAGCATGTAGCATTCTCTTTTCAATTTGAGCTAGATTTATTACTTGTAATTTGTCTTCTTTAAAGTAGATGAAGGGTTGCCTCCAATCATGTGACACTTCTACAACAAAAGCTTCACACCGCTTTTCAGGCTGTCATTTAGCTCTTCTTGGTACAACTTCTGTTATTTTGGGGAGTATAAGGAGCAACGAGTCGATCCTGGTCAAATTTGGTAACCACTCTACCTGTGGGGATTGATACTTTATCAGTTCTAGAACTCATCGAGTAAATATGCCGATCATGACATAATCACCATTCATACTTGCCATTTTCTTAGCTATTTTTTCTAAGCAATCAGCTTTTTTATTCTCGGATCGAGAGACTCGAGTTAGTGTGATATTTGGTATCTGCTTCATAAGCTCTACAACTCGCTTGTGATAGAAAGCTAACTCAAGCTTTTTAATTCTATAGATGCCAAGTACTTGATTTATAATAAGCTGAGAATCACCAAAAATATGCAAGTTCTAAATGCCTATGAAAATAGCTTCTTCCAGACCTGCCACTAATGCTTCATATTTAGCTTTATTATTAGTTCTTATCTCGGTCAATCCATATGATCATCTTATTATCCCTCCTTCTGTTATGAAGATGATGTAATCCTCTCTGCTCTTGGAAAGTTTAGAGATTGGACTTGTTTGATTGATGAGGCTCCATCAAAGTACATTTCCCAAATTTGTAATTTTTCTCTTTCATGAATGAGCATAATTTGCTCATCAGGTAAATCATCATTAAGAGAAGAGTCTGTAGGGACAGGGTGTGCAACCAAAAAATTTGCTAAGACTTATTGCTTCATTACTTTCTGCAGAACATATGTGATATCAAATCACAAAAGCAATACTACCCATCTTGCTAAGTGAACTATCAACACTGGTCTTGTCATCAAGTACTTCAGCGGATCGATCCTTAAGATGAGTGTAAACTTGTGAGATAACATATAATGATGAAGATTTTGACCGTAAAGATCAATGCTAAATAGTGCTTCTATTGAGAGTATCTCATCTCTTTCTAATCACCCATGATATAATAAAGAGCATTCTCTTCACCTTCTTCATTGTGTTGTGCCAATAATGCACCAAGGGACTCTTCTAATGTAGCTCTGTATAGAATGAGAGGCTTCCTAGGAATACGCACTACTAGGATTGGTGGATTTAATAGGTAGCTTTTAATGCTATTGAAGGCTTTTTGGCACTCCATGTCCCATTTGAATGGAGCATCCTTCTTCATTAACCTTGCAAACGGTTGACAGTGTCCTGATAAGTTTGATAAAAATCGACGGATGAATGTGAGTTGTCCTTGTAAAGAATGGAGCTGACATAAACTCTTCAGTGGAGGCATCTCCATGATTACCTTAATTTTAGCAGGATCAATTTCAATATCTCTGTGACATATAATATACCCCAAGAATTTTCCAGAGGATACCCCGAATGCACATTTTAGAGGATTCATTTTGAGATCATATTTTCTGATTCTCTCTAGTATGATTCTCAAGTCTTCAAAGTGATTTTCACAGTTTAAGCTCTTCACCACCAAATCAATGACATAACATTCCACCTTTTGATGAATCAACTCATCAAAAATATGTGTCATGGCTCTTTGGTATGTATTCTAGCATTTTTTCAAGCCAAAGGGCATGAATATGTAAATAGATACCAATAGTGTTCAACAATGTATCCTTTTCATCTTCATTTTGATTTGGTTGTATCCTAACGATCCCATGAATGAGAATATGTCATAGTTGTGTTGTCCACCAATAGTTTTGACATGGGAAGCGAAAGTCATCTTTGGGCACGCCTTATTTAGGTCCCAAAGTCAATGCAAAGATGGATTTGACTTCTTCTAACTAGGACAATATTGGCTATCCAATCGCATACTTCTCCTCGGATGAAGCCTACTGATTCTTAGTTATACATTCTTCAATCTCCAATCTCACACCTAGGAGCTTACTTAATTGCATTGCTGGTTTTATGAACCGCTACATCGGGATAAGCGACATTTTAGAATATGTCCAAGTAAAGCAATCACCAATAAAGTAGCATTTTTAGCTCTTCAACTTTCTCATCAAGGGGCATGATGAAAGTTGATCATCCGCCTCTATGTTGACTTCTTTAAGTTCATCCATAGTTTATTTGTCCCATCTTCAAGTTCTTTAGGTGCGGGCTTGGCTTCTACTTCTTCATCATTTTTAAGAAGAATTTCATGGTAATCATCTTCTTCATCACTATGAGTTTCTACCTCAGCTTCTATTATATTATAACAAGCTCTATCTTGATGAGATTTGTAGATGAACCCTAGACCTTTAGTGATAAACTTATCACTTCTTCATGATCCTTGAGAACTTCTTTGGCTCCACATCTTGTTAAAGATTTGAGTCCTATGTTTAGTAGTTCCAATATGAACTCCAAGCTTATGCATCATTCTTCACAATTTCTGTGGATAATATATTGGTATTCTTGTTGGCACTACCCCATCATAATTTTCATGTTGAGTAGGCTGTTCAAAATCTTGAGGCTGAGACTCTTCAGATTTATAAAATAGAGTTCACACTCTCACTCAACTCACATAGAATGTTTATCAATTCTTTAATATTGTGAACCCTAGTGGAGTGATTTCTTTGAAGCACTTTGGGATGGTATAATTTTGAGTGAGTCATCTGACTCTGCCAAGTGAGCTATCCTCCTTGATGTAGCCATCTGAATTCTATTTCATAAGTAGATTCAAAATCATAGTCTGAATCAGAATCACTTATTTCATACTCTACTTTTCTTGAGAGCTTATAAGTTTCCTTAGGTTTGACAGGAATATCTTCTTCTTCTTTCATGTCACTTCCCAAATGAGGAACTGATTTTCTTGACTTATGTACAGAATCAAGTGCTTTAGGGAGAGTCGACATTGCCTTCTTTCTTCCTCCTTGCTTCTGCTCTTTCATTTTGTGAAATTACTCTTTAGTTCAAGTGGATGCTACGCTTCAAGAGGCTTTGTTGGTTTGCTCTTTGAGGATGAAGTACTTTGCATCTTCATAGATTTTTGCTTCATTGATGGAGAATGGTTATATGTTACCGAGAATTCAGAATTCTTCTCCATCTTAGATACTTCATACATTGATGCATAGTTGATGGGACCATGCCATACTCATGCAGCCACAGTTGACCCAAGAGAGCTCTAAATGATGTATCGGCATCGATTACATGAAACTTGGCTTCTGTATATAAATCCTTGAATTTGAGTGGAGAAAAAAAGAACCCAGAGTTTTCTACCCTTTATCATTGAATCCATGAACCATCAATTTATCTCTCCCAAGATGTTGGATATCGAGTGATAATCCTCTCAATATCTTTAGACTCATGAGCTTGATAGAAGAACCTGGATCAATCAATATTCGGTTGGTCGAGATGCCATTACTCTATGCAGTGACATATAGAGGATGGTTCTGATCTTCCATTCCCAACATAAGATCCTCTTCAGAAAATGTGATTATTGGGAGATCTTGAGTTTGTAATGCTTCGGTCATGCATTTCTCAGCAAAGTAAGCTTCATAACTCTCCGAATCTTTGAGAGCTTGTATCAAAGTTTCTCGGAGGTCTTTTGACATCAAGAGAGCCTCATACACACTCAGTTGTGTAGGGATCTTTCTTAGATGTGATAGAATATTATAATCTATCTTCTCGCTTGATTTAAGTTTTGTCCTAGGATTTCTGGGAATGATATCCTCATTGACTTCAATTTGTTTGCCTTTGTCTTTATTTGTGTTTCCTTGATGAAGGTAGTAAGACTTACTTCTCAACCAACTTGAATAACTTTTTCTCACTATTCTTCAAAGAGGTAGTTTTTTCAAATTTTCCTCTTATTTTGGAAGATTGGCCAAAAGGGTTAGACTCATTTTTCAACATCATACGTTTCATACATGATGATATTGATGAGTTAGACTCTTCTCCATCGGGAAAACATAGATCTTCATCTGAACTATTATTGTCTTATTGAGTCATTAAACAAAATTCGTAGCTCCTCGTGCTTTCTGATAAAATTTTGATGGTTGGTCGAGTTTGTCTGACTATCCTTATCATCTCGGAGTAATTGATGTTGAAGAATATCTAACATCATGTAGATTATTCGACATGTCTCTACCGAACAAGACTCACCATTATTTTCTTCATCTGACTCAGTAATGTGAAGTTTAGGCATGAAGTCTGTATGCCTAAATGTCTGTCATGCCGGTTGGTGATACTCTTCTAGATTGTTAATGATCTTTTGAATGGTAGTTCTCTTCTTGATCTTCTTTTTCTTAGCCAGCTTCTTTGATTTATGGGGCTTATGTTTGGTTTATTGCTTCTCATGTTGTGACAAAGTTTTCTTATCAGAATGCCATTGAGAAGCCCAAATACTTAGTTTAGGCATCTCTCTTAAGTCCAATATAGGTTCAAGGTGATTTCCACTTGACACTAGGGACGTCTTTTAGCTGCTTCAACATTTTCACGCTCTTTTAGAGACTATCGTTTGTCATTCTTGTCAAGATTTCTCCTTCTATTTGTCTTTGCTGGATGATATGGAAGAGGACATAATCATCCTAGTAGACTCTCTTTTAGGTTGACTAGAACACTATCGGATAGTGTAAATTCATCTCATCGATATTTCCTTTCTAGCCAATCTTTGAAGACATAGCAATCTTTGATAGGATGACTAATCATTCGATGATAGGGATAGTAATTTGAATTACTGACTTGATCAACTTCTTATGGCCTTTTGATTTTTGGTAACTGTAAACTAGCTTTGACTGCTTGCCAAAACAATTTAGCCACACTGTCCCTTCTAAAAGAATATTCTTTATTCATCTTTTCCTTAAGAGATGGTTGCATTCGCTCATCATCTCTTGTTGCCTATTTTGGATGTTCCCCACCACTTGGAAAAGTCTGAGGTTTGTCATTACCTCCTAATACCAATATTGGTTGTGGATTAGAATAAATAGGATTTTTACCCTTATCATCATTGTACACTGGCTATTTTTTTTATCCACATTGTATATCAATCATTTTTCTCCATTTGAGCTATAAGAAGTGGCATGAGTTTCATTTTTTCTTGAGTCTGAAGGTTTGTTTCTCTTTGCTTTATCTGTATAGACTTCAGACTTAGGGCGATTCAACTTTTCGAATTTAGCCACTCTATCGAGCAAGTCCCGAATGTTGCAATCGATGCCATGCATAAAATGGTGCCATTTTATCATCCATATTGCCCATTAGCAATTGGATCGCATATTCTTCTTCTTCCAATTATTGCTCGTGACTTCATACTTAGGTTGCGCCAATGACTTATGAATTTCATCACTGACTCATCTTTCCTTCTTTTCAACAAGGCAAGGTGAGCGATTGTGATTTTCTCGGTTGCACTGGTGAACCCTTTCACAAATATGGTCTCCAATTCAGCAAATATTTTAACTGAATCATTTGGCAATTTTGCATACAATTCAAAAGCGGCTAAGGTCAAGTTACTAACGAATTGACGGAAAAGCAGTGCATCGTTCCCTCCTGTGTTACCACAAGTAGCCTTAAATTGGGCTAGATGTTGCTTTGGATTACCAAGCCCGCTAAAAGTATTGAATTTCGATACCGAGTAACCTTTCTGCATGACACTTGATCATATTCGGTAAGGAGTTCTTACTCACCTTTTTTCACCGCTCGAGGCTATGACTACCTTTATCTTTTCATTGATTATTATTTCTAACTGAGCAGTTATTACAGTTCCCGATGTGCTAGCCAGATTTTGAATTGTCGGCTGGAGAGGTGTTTGGTTAACTTCATCTCTTGCTTCATGTGTAGTAATGTAGGAGTTGAGGTACATGATTAGAAGTTATATGATTATCATTGATTAGCGTGACAAAATAGCGCTACACTTGATGTGATATTCTTCTACAATAACTCCATCATGATGTTCATTTGTACCATCATATCATTCATCTTGGTACCAAGTCAGTAATCTCTTTGTCTTTGGCCTCCATTTGATGTCGATTTCTCTTTTCTCTATCTAGCCATGGCATCATCAAGCATACAAGTTCTTCCTCTTCTTCTATTTCTTATTGTTGTTCTGCTCTTTACTCATTTCAGGGGGAGAACTTGGCTACCCTTCTCCTTGTGTATTTGTAGAGATAACTGTTGTTAGGGCTGTACGATGACGCTGATTATAAAAGCGTGTACCAGGTTGATCATTTCTTGGTTCAACCATTTAAACAACTTCAACACCCATGATCTCTTTCTCATTTTGGTCTTCTTCTTCTTCATCTTCAGCAAAGATTGAAGATCCATCCTCTATTTTCTTCTATGAAGACTCTTCTTCATAAGCATCAAATTCAGGTTCAGATTCCCTGGCTTTGCGTTACTGCTGATGGTCCTGGGTGGGGAGTTCATCTATATCTCTGACCATATAGATGACTTCCCCTTCCATAGAATCTTCCTCATTATTTTCTTCCTGCACACAAATTTTTGATCGACATTTCCAGTGGATCTCTTGTTCAATATGCGGAACAACCACCTCCTTTATTAAAGTACCATGATCAACATCAACCTTCTCTAGGGGTGAACCGACGTGATGGGATCCCACAGGATTGTCCGTGGTGTCGACCATCATATCTTTCATCATTGATATCCCTTCTTTTGGGTATCCACTTGATGAGTTGATTTTGAGGCATTGAGTATATGTATCAGATGTCACTCCCCTTCTATTACTCAAAGTTTCATTATGGGGCCTTGGCCTCCATATTTGCTTACCCTTTCACCAAGACCTTTTAATAGCAGATTCTTGGGCACGAGGTCCAAGTGTCACGCTCCGATGCTCACCATGCAAAGCTGCATCACTCACCGCCGCCACTGTAAGAAATGATAATTTTCTTGGTGGAACTTCAGTATTTTTCATCACCACAAGCCTCTGAAATCTTCTTTTCATTAGGCCTTTATTCTTAGCTACTTTGAGAACTTTATATATCCTGATAGACAACGTTTCAGGCTATCTCCTCTGTGGTGGTGGAGCTTGATGTGGTTGGTTCTAGAAGGACTGCTTTATTTTGCCAGTAGAGCTATTCCTCTTTATCCACTTTAGATTATCAAAGTTGAAGGAATACTCGCTTTTGACGTTAGTATTGCTTGTTCGCTAGGTCATTCAAAGCGGATTTGATGAGCTCTCAGCTCAGCATTTTTGCTTATTCTCTGTCTTTTGGTTAATTTGCTTCGATGAGAAAAGCTTCATGATCGCTTTTCCGTACAAACAAGGTTTAGTAGGCACAACAGCTGTACCATGAGGAATTAAAGTCACAGTTTATCCCTTGACAATTTTTTTTATCACGGGAGCTTCAGATTAACCTAGCCTCTTGAAAACTGAAGTTCTCTATTGGGAGAACACCTTGATAGTTGGCTATTGAGTTTGTCATACATGGCTAGTAGGAGTTTCATAACTTGAGGCCTTCCAAAGATGTCCTCTTAAATGTACCACGGGTGGGTACTTCAGGAGTTGCAGCTACGATAGCCAAGAAATTTAAGCTACCAAATTGGATGATAGCCCCAACATCTCCAGTGTTGATGATGGCGTTGGCTAGGCAGATGTTCACACCACGACCTAATTGAACGGTGAAAGGAGTGCTTTGTAGATCCATTTCTGCAAAAGTGAAAGATGGGTATTAGTAATTAGCAATTATTATTTCACCCCATACTTTCAAGATGCAGAGGTACAACAGAACCAATAATGGTGTAATAAGGATACACTCTATGAAATGATTCATTCTACATAGAGGTTCATAATGAATTTATTACACACTTAAATCATCATTTTTATTTTGAATTTCCAAAAAAAATTATTGCTACTATAACACATATATGACTAGCCAAAGATGGAAAGAGAAACACATCCCCAGTGGAGTCGCCAGAAATCTGTGGGCTCCAAAAATTTTGCCACCGACCTCTTTGATGAAAAGAGTGTTTAAAGTGTCGGTGTAATTTTCAGAAGGCAGATGGAATAGTAAATAAGACACTACCTAGAGATTTTGCCCTCATTTTGTGAGGACTTTAGATCTGGTTCTAGATTTTCTAGGTGCAAGCCCCATTAATTACCCTCCCAATAAGTTAGAGAACTTTGATTAAGGTTGTTTAGATCAGAATGAAGGTAGTATAATATATAGAGTTTTAGAATTTGATATATGAAATTCATCATTATAGCTTAAATCATTGTTGGGGAATGATGACGCGTCATCTAGATCCCATGGTTCCTCATCGCATGCCCTAGTCTACTTAGTCGTGAGGAGGTAGTCGACCCAACCTGACAGAAGGATCCTTATCAGCAACACATGGGTTACGTCATCCAAGAAATTCTTATAGATCTGGGGTGGTGTTTGTCTAAGGAGATAGGCTTAAGTCTACTTTAGCTGATAGATGGTTGTTTGCCCTATCAAGTACACTCTATGATTCACAACTCAAAAGGAGCTATTGGGGAGCATATGGGCTACGGTCGTGATCGTAATATAATGGAGTCTGACTGGCCAAACCACCTGATCAGAGGACTTTGGTCATAACTGCTTCATTTGTGGAGCCTACTGGCCAAGCCACGCAATCAGAGGACATGGGCCACATCCTTACTGGCGTGAGATTGATTGAGAGTGAATATAGCAGAACACTTGATTTGACATTGGCTCCTATGTGAGCTAGATTTTTCTTAATTTATCACCCCAATAAATAATTATGGAAGGTGGATAGATTGAGTTTGATTTAAGTTTTTAATGATTAGATTTCATTGGAGCAATTTTTAGATTGATACTCAATTTGAGTTAATCTGATTTGAAAAATTGATTAATTCAAATATGTTTAAGAGCTTTAGATCATGTCTTCTCTTTTAGCTAGAGGATTAGATCTACATCCGATAGAATCAGTTTCGATATTTCACGATTTGAAACTCTTATTATAGGTTTTAGGTTTTGTTAACTCGCACCTAGTCTAAGACTAAATCGGAAGCAACCCCAAGGCATCCTCTTGAATTTCAGATTCATCATAGGTCGGGGCCCATGCGTGTATAGTAATTTTAGGTAATTTTAAGTTTGAATTATGAGATTGATTTTGTATTTATTTTATTTTTTTTTATTCCAGGTTTAACATGCTTTCACATTAAAATTTGCACTTGAAATCTCTATGTCCGAGCACATGCAAGTGTTTATAGCTTAGCTAATTTCAACTAATGAATGAAATTATTGATCTTAAAAATCATAATTAGGATGAAATTCCTTGATTTTTTTGATTGAAGAAAGCTTTATGATTTTATAGAACTGATTTAGTATCTTCATCCTTTGTACAAAGAGTTGCACATTCGGAAGAAGGCATTTTGGAGCTATGTGTTCAAAGGATAATTTAATTTGTTATTTTAAGAAGAAGATTTATTCCTAAAATTAGTTCTCATTTTACCATTCTTTTAGTCAAATTTGTTTTCACCCTCTTTTATTCAAATTTGATTTCCCCCTCTTTTGTTCAAATTTGATTTCCCCATCTTTTTTTTCAAATTTGATTTTCCCCTCTCTTTTGTTTAAATTTGATTTTCCCCCTCTTTTGTTTAAATTTGATTTTCCCCTTTTTTTTGTTTAAATTTGATTTTCCCCCTCTTTATGCTTCTTCCAATTTCTATAAATAAGGCTAAGGGAAGTTGCCTATTCTATTCCATTTACTTGAAAGGTTAGAGCTATAAAAAAGGAACTTTAGTGCTTTCAATCCTACTAATAAATTTTGTAAGTGCATTCACCATTCTTTTATTTTATTTTGATTTTATACTCATATGTCATTCTACTTTCCCTCTTTTTTTTTAGTTAAAAGGTTTGACACATTTTGGCCTCCGCCATCCCCGTAGGGGGGTCAGGGGTGTTTTGGCTTACTGGTATGCCCTCACTGAAGTGGTGTTTGTGACACCACACGATTTTCATCTCCATGCTCTCGAGCGCGATGTCTTTAGACTTGAAAGAGTACATACAATGCAATAAATATTCATTCTCCCCCCCTTTTTTTTCTAAGTTTGGAAATTAGACAAAATTTTGAAGATTTCGCCTAGGGAGTGACATCTAACAAGTGGCTTACTTCAAGATGTCTGGACACCAACTTTTTTTCATCTGTGCAAAGCATAACGAGGACTTCAAACCTGCAAAGAAACACAAGCATGTATATATATTCACATTCACAAATCCACATATGTCCACATTTTTTGGCACGCTACTAGGCAAAGAAAGGGTTAGTGCGATTGGGAATGTAAGGAGGCGATCAAAAAATCAAAAGAAGAATTCTTGTCGACATATTCTTCCCCGATTTGGCGCAAAAACGGATGGTTAAAAGGTGCGAAAAATTGAAGGAAGAATTCCGATGTTCTTCCCGATTTCTGCAGAAGAATGGGACAACCAAAGAGAGGCGCCTAAATCGGGAAGAATTCACCGCCGATGATGTTCTTCCCGATTGGCAAGAAAAAAAGAGTAAAGTGTGTGATGAAAATTGAAGGAAGAATTCAATGATGTTCTTCCCGATTTGCACGGAAATAGATGCTAAAGTGAGTGCGATGAAAAAATTGAAGGAAGAATTCAGTTGATGATGTTTCTTCCCATTTTCGAAATGTTTATGAGGGCTAACAAAAATAAAGGGAGAATTTGCTACGATGTTCTTCCCCATTTGACGCAAAATGGTGAAATTTGGATGTGCATGGAAGGATCGAAGAATCCAGGTTTCTGATGAGAACGGAATATGGACAGGTTGAAGGGTCGGCTGAAATTCTTAAGGCTAATGGGTTGGCGTGGGTTTGGGCCTGTTTCAGAGATGGAGCGCGGAGTGGATTTCATGACTTTTTTGAAACAAATTGATGGCGATTTTGTGGTTGAAATGGCGAGATGGCCGACGGTAATGGAATTGGGAGGATCGAATGGTGGGATCCGGATTGCTGGATTGGGATTTACAGATGCTGAGTGGTCGAGAATGGCGGGATCAACGCGACGCGAGACAATGACCGATGAAAAGGAGAGGGTCGAGAAGATCGCTGGATGAGGCGCGAAGCAGCCGCGGTAAAAACGGCGGAGTGGTCTGGTCACGGAGATCATGTCTCACAGGGGATCCCGGGTGCAAATGGTGGTGGCTCACGCTACATGATGAGCATTGGTCGAAGGGCTTCATGAGGTGAAATATGAATGGTTACAGAACCAAGAAAATGGCGAAATCGAGAGAAAATCAAAAAAAGGTAGAAGAATTACCTTTTCTTGACGTGAGAGAGATGAGAGAGAGAGAGAGAGAGAGAGAGAGAGAGAGAAGAAAAAAAAATGGAAAAAAAAAAGGAGGTTATCTCTTTTAGTTTTTCTTCTAAAAAAAAATGGTGAGCATGGGGTAATTTAGGAATTTTTATTTTGAATTTATTAAATATTTTAATGAGGATTTTACCAAATACACATAGTCAATATATATCAATTTAGGATAATTCCATTATTCAATGCACGCGCAAACTGTTTAGATGAGGCCATTTGGTTCAAGTCGGTGCTAAATTGAGTCAATTTCAGTTGAAAATGTGTGTCTCCGCTTTTGATCGCTCAATTTTCATGCAGACTCATCTGAATCAAGTACGAATGGTCTCATTTGATAAATTTTGACATTTTGAAGCCAATGGCATGATCAATTTTATGAATGGAGGTCGTTTGATTCTCGTGGTGCCTCCTAACCTTGATATGTGAGTGCGATGACTTAACAAAGCTGATCATTAGTATATTTATATCCGACCAATTTTGATGTTCTGAACATGATGGTGAAGTTCGTTCATCGATCGAAGGTCATTTGAGTTAATTTTGATGACGCCTTGTGCATTTCAGCCTCAATTTGTGCATTGTCACTTCAAATCACTCAACATTTGCACAGACTCGTCCGAATTGAGCACGACCAGTCTCATTTGATAGATCTCAATTTTGAAGCTAGAGGTGTGATCAATTTCATGAACGAGGTCATTTGATCATTGTCAGTGCCTACTCGACTCTGATATGCGTGTCTACACATTGATAGCTCGAGCGCTTAAATTCTGATCAATTTCGACATTTTAAACGTGACGGTGAAGTCCGTTTATCGATCGGAGGTCATTTCGACCATTTTTGATGACGTCCAGTCCACTTTGAACCCCGATTTGCGCAATGTCGCTTCCAAAGACCATCGAATTTGGCTTGTGGGCTTGACTCGACTTATGGCGCATATGGTCAACGCATCACCATGCTTATAATAGGTCAGTTGCTTACCTCAGATGATGTTCAGGCCGGTCTTCCTTCAACAGGGTTATGAGTAACGTGTAGCACCAGTACATCAATCGACGCATTGGAGAGAAATCATGATTGAGTCATACGGGTGACATATGGAATGATGAGGCCCATATGTAAGAGGGATGTGGTACCACGTGCATGTGACCACATAACTTCTCGTATGAATATGATGTGGTGAATGTATATCGATGATCCACCATTGGTGGAGATGATGGACCAATATCCATCGATCATCCGCTGATGACGATGAAGTACTGAATGCTAGTGTCCCCATACCTATCAAATATGCATGTTACGTTGCACACAATCATACTTGGATTGCTAAAATTTATGTCCTTATTCCTCCCAAAATATCAGGAATATGTCCTGATTCAATATGCTCACGAAGAACTCTAATTGTGATGGAATTAGTAAAAAAAATTATTGCGATGAAATGCACCGAGTCGATCTCCGAGCTCGAGGGTAATAAGTGTCTGGGTATTGTTGGTGCCTTCAATATATAAGCAAGGCCGAGCATCATCTCATGTATCGACAATAGTGGCACCCCTGGGAAGAGTCTACCACCACAACTATGATGCTCTCCCACTACTTGGTGTCCGCACTGCCTCATAGACACGATGTGACCGAAGCCCATAGCAAGCATTGGATTCGAGAAGGATCACGATTTTCATACGCGACAAATACCAAAAGCTCTTGTAGGCTCAGGAGAGAACCAATGAAACAACTTGAAGCCATCCTTCTACATGGCGATGAATCGTGACTAATCATCGAGGGTGGAAGATCATCATCTAGTCAGCAGAGTTTGCGAGATGGACAAGGTCGCGGCGCGTGATCACTTAATGTCTTGGTCATGGGATAATGGAAAGCTTGGCTTGTCGTGGTAGGAGGATTGTCCTCTAGGTGGCTAAATCATGCGTGAAGAAGAAGAGGGGTAGGAGATTGTTTATTTATTTTATTTATATTCAAAGAATTTGATCTCGTGATTCAATTTCTTTCATGTCTCATCCGACCACATGACTTCGACATCGATCTACCTACACGAAGATTCAAACCAGGACCTCCTTAGGCTCAACATTTCACGCATTGATCGATCTCTATATATCTTCCATCAATTCCTTTGCAATATATTTCCTCATACGAAGTAAGAGCCATGGAGGGGTTTAGAGGGAGAAAAGAGACTATGAACATCCTTGACTGCTCAAACAAAGAGATATAAATATATTGAATAAGTCATGATAATATTATATATATATATATATATATATAATGTTGAATGATATAGACATAAATTATTACAAGTAAATTGTTGATAATAATTTTAAGATTTTTATTAGTTAAATTATATAATCATATTGTCATTCATAGGTTTATAAGACTTGATTAAAATTATTAAATAAAAATAATCATTTTATTTTATTTTTATTATGTTTAAAAAATAGTGTAGGTAATTTATTATATTTAAATATGTTGCTTAGATTTCATTATTATTCAATTAGGATTTTTAATTAGTTTAATGATTATCATATTTTAAAAATAGTAAGCGAAGGTTCCATATCTATTGCTCATGAAATCATAAGAACTTGAAATTTTTGAATCACTATTGTTACAATCCTCTCCTACATAATTCTCTGACCTATTAAACGAGCTATCATCACCAACATATCCATTTGAAAAGATAGAAGACAATAGAGATTCATCCCTTTGATGTCTACACAGGCTTTCAGG
Source organism: Cymbidium sinense (assembly GCA_021442155.1). Classification (NCBI taxonomy): domain Eukaryota; kingdom Viridiplantae; phylum Streptophyta; class Magnoliopsida; order Asparagales; family Orchidaceae; genus Cymbidium; species Cymbidium sinense. The sequence goes on along the minus strand of CM038220.1, from coordinate 64,743,583 downwards.
TATATGAAGTTTCATGTCTTTGTCTGGTTCTCTTAGAAAAATGGGATCACGAAGATTTAGACCTCCATAATTGTCTCCTCTTCTTGGTAGTTGGTGATGACATTAGGTTTATGGGGACTTTAAGTCTAAATGTTTTCTTGGGCTAGGCTTCAAGACCACAATCTTAGTTGGTTGAGATAATTTTTCAGTCATTGGCTGATGAGCAAAACCTAGAATTCAATAGTGTATTTTTCAATTCGAAATTGCTACCATATCAATTCTTTACCTTAGATTTTCTCTCATTTGTTTTTGATAGTTTCAACACTAGTAATCGCTTCGTCTCAAGAGTATCATGGAACTCTTTAGATTCCAAAAGCTTTTCATCTGTCGCCAGATGTTTTGCTTTGATGAACTTTTCATGAACAAGAGCCATTCTTTTATAGTTTAGATTCTCATGATGTAGACCCTTTTGTGGCGCATGAAAATTGAAGGAATTGGATCTTGATGATTGTTGTCAAACTTCATATACATCTCTATAATACCTATTCTCATTGCAATAAGATTAAAGCTCTTTATACTTCAATCTGTTAAACCCAAAACCCATTTGACTCCAAATCACTTGCAATTGGATTTATATTTCAATCAAAAGTTCATATGTGAGTTCAACCAAACTTGAATCAAGCCTTGATCAAGCCAATTGACCCATTTAGGCTAACTTGACCCAAAGTGACCTAAAATACCTTTTTGAGCTAAGTTCTAATCCAACCCAAATTAGATTGAACTAAGCTCATCCAAACCTCACATTGTGATCAACAATCAACCTAGAATGATCAATCACTCAAATTGGGTCAAATAAAGTCAAACTTAGCCTTTGATCAAGTCAACATTTAGCCCAACTGAAACCTAAACTAACCAAAATCCACCATATGCCAAATTGATTGAAACCATTGACTCAAACACATTCATGATCAATGAATGAACATGACCAAGCCCTCACTTGAGCCAAACCAAGCCCAATTGGCCATTTGGCCTAAGTTGACCTAAATTGACCTAAAAATCTAAAATGGGTCAAATCTTAATCTAAACCAAATTGATTGCAACCAATGGGTCAAATTCATTCCAAATTGATCGTTGAACTTGACCAAAGCTTCAATTGACCAATTAGACCCAACCTAGCCTAATTGACCATGAACCCAACTTGACCCAAAAGGTCAAATCAACTTGAAATCAAACTAGATCAAAATTGATTGAAACCAAAGCTTGCAATATATTTCAAATGATCAACAATGCCTAAACCAACCCATGACCTAACCCAATAGGGTTAAATGGGTCAAATGGTCATCTTGAGCCATTTGACCTAAATGAACCTAAATGAACGAAAACCAAATCTAAACCAAATTCAACCAAACTAATGATACCCATAATGATAATTTGTACTTGACCTAACCAATTGGTCAACCTAACCTAATTTGACCCAACTTGACCTAAATGGGTCAAATTGAACCTATTCAAACCAAATGAACTCCAAATCACTTGAAATTTGGCCCAACCCACTTTTGAATCATTTCAAATCTGCCCAAATCAAACTCATGGCCAAATGATCACTTTGCCCTTAGGTCAAAGGGTATCCTATGACCAAATTCACTTAGAATTTGATCATTTCTTTCTCAAGGCCACTTAGCATCCTTCTATTGGGGCACATGGGCACTAAGGAGGGTGGTGAACATGACCCAATGAGCTTGGGTTGGCCATGACCCAAGCCAAGGCCAAACTGACCTCCCCAATCATCTTTGAGCACTTGGATCATCAAATACACTAACCACTCACATGGACAAGCACTCTCCTTCACTCCACTACCCAAAATGACCCATATGGGGTGTTTTGCACTCAAATCGTGCCTCTAATCCAAGCCATTGATCAAATATGGCAATTCAACCTCTCATCGTCCGATCCAAGGAAGGGGAGTTATACTCCTCCTCATTCTCACTCAAACGATAAGCAATCCATTCCTCAGAGCTTGAGAGGTTGAATCAAAGCCTCCCCAAGCTTTTCCAAGCCATTCCTGAGCTCCCCCATTTTCCATTGTTGGTTTTACTCAAAGTCAAAATAGGGGAGTTCAATTCCAAATCCAATGCATACAATTCTCAACCAAAATCAAAATAACCTTACACACACCATCCTTGGACCTCGTTGAGCTCAAGCAAATCATTTCCCAAGTCTCCACAGCCACGGGAAGCATCACTTTGATCAAGGCCGATCACCATTGACAGGGAGCTTGGTCAACCAAGCAAACTACTTCAAATTAATGCTTGATTCCTTTAACATGGCTTCGTCTCTACTAGACAAAGCTACCTCCTCAATCGGAAGTGTGAGTGATAACCTCCGACGATGTGATTGCTTGAAATCATAGCTATAGGAAATTTTGCTTGGTCCTTTTGAAGGGAATTGTAATCCCATGCAATCTTGACTATTGGATGTGCATCCCCCCTCCTTTCAAAGGTGTGGGATCATTTTGATCCCAATCGGAGCTCGGGTGAGCTCGAATTGAACGAGGAAAGATGAACGGTGTTCGTTTCTCATCGCTTGTAAAGTAGAAGGATCATACGCCATCCGTTCCATGATTGGAATGGATGACTGTGATCAGATCATGCGTTGGATCCCTCTATTTCCTTCCTAAATCGCTGGATTGATCTCGTCCATCTGATCTCAGATTGGACATCCCGCAGAGAAAGCACGTCCGCCACCAGCTTACTCAGCCGATGGATGTGACAACTTAAATAATATATTCCGTGGTGCCTCATGGAAAGCACGCCATTTCAGCACGCCGCGTAAGCTACCACGTGGCCTGACAGGATTAGGGGTTTAATTAGGCCTAATTAATTCAATTTTAATGATGAAACTTCCTAAAATCATAACTAATTGTAGAAAAATCTAAAAAATGCAAACTCAGGCTTACTTTGAAGATATTTGAGAGGAGAATCTAGGAGAATTATAATTAATTGATTTGAATAGTGACTTTAGCATAAGTAGGCTTATATTAAAAATTTATTAGTTTAATTACACCTTAATTAAGCATTCAATTAATCTCAAATTTTTTATGAATGTCTAGGGGGATGACCTCTGCCTCCCATACTTTTCTGGGATTTTATTGATGGCTTAATTAGGAAAATCATTTGAGCAAGCCCTAACCACTCTCTTAATCAAATTTATTATAATTAAGGAATGAATAGTAGCTAAATTAATTACTTGAATATAATTATCCATGTTAAACAGTAAAATCATTTTGGGAATATGATTGGGGACATTTTTCCTAATTTATTTCCCAAGTATTCTTTACCTTTGAAACTTAAATTAATTAATTGGTTAATGGAATGATTGGTTGATTAATCAAGTAATTAGATCTTCAAAATGAGAAAATCAAAACCTAGTGGTATGATTGAATGATTTAGGGATTAGGATTGAGGCCTTGCCCTTAATCCTTTCCCCTAAGTTAACTTTATCATTTAAATCAAAGCATAATAAAAGAATTTAATCAATTCATTAATGGCCTAATGAAATCAAAATTAAAAATCAATTCACCCAACCTAGACTACCTTTAATTCATCTAGGGTAGCTCCTTGGGTGTTCAATAACCCATGGTGAGAGATAATGAAATTATGATTGGCTCACATGTGTAAGAAAATCATAAGAGTAATTAAGTGAGATCCCTTAAGTTTAATTAATTATTAATCATAAGCTAATTACATTAGGCCCCTTTCATTTCTTAGGAGCATTGCAAATTTACTTTTCATGTGGTTGCATATTATGTTGGCTTATTATTAATCAATTAATTAACTTAAGGTAATATAGGTAAGGGATAATTAATCCATTTAATTCATACCTTAACCTAGCTAAAAACATAAAATCAACTTAATTGTTCTAAATTAAACAAAACCAATTCACACATGGAGGAATGGATTAGGATTAGCAAACCCTTCTCATATTTCCTAAGTCAAATAAAATTTAAAAATAAAAATCTCCTTAAGAAATTTTGATTCACTTTAAATGATCTTATTTGGTTTGACGGTCCTTAGGAATTAATTAGGGTGAATGAAGTTATGTGCTTACATCCCTTTATTTCTTTTCAATCATGCTAAATATTGTTTGCCATATGAAATAATGCATCCATATCTTTTGAAAATCAATTAATAAAAATGTTTCCTTTATGTCAAATTACATGTGTTGGATAAAATTAAAAATATGAGTGGCTATTATCACTATTAAATCAAAAATTATTTTCAAAACTTATAAACCAAAGATTATAAAATGAAGTGATGCTAGTTATAAATATTTATAAGCTTGCATGTGATGATAGCATAAGATGTGTATTATGAAGTGTTCTTTCTTTCTCTTAATATGGATTCACATAGGATTTGCAAAGTGTATAGTTCATTTGAAAAGAACATAACACTTGCCTAAATCTATTCCTATGCATCCTTGTAATTTTGTTCATCTACATATATTTAAGAAAAGTGGTATATTAGTTTGGATATCCCGGGTTGTGAGACTTTAAGTAGCCCTAACTAGGTCTTGTACCTTATGCCCCTGGTGTAGAAAATAATGGCGCCATACTCACTTATAACTTTTTTTCATGTGGATGTGCATTTAACTAATGGATGAAAAATCCCTCTTTTCTATATAATAAAGACATGCATAAATGATCCAATCAACAAACGAAATATCCAAATTTCCAAATCACATCTCTTTGCATTCATCATCAAAGTGTGCTAAGATTTGCATTGCATGTATAGGTATGCTTAGGATTATTCATATGCATGGTATACATGATGGAAAAAAATGTGTGGGTGTGTGTTATGTGATAGTAATCCACCATAATAAATTCTAAGATGCCTTTTTATTGAATAGGGCTATTTAAAGAGAACCTAAACTTAGGATCAATTAAAATACATAATAAATCATTCATAAAAAGAAATTCATTAATGAATCTATCTTAGAAATTCTTTAAGACAGGATGAAAGAGAAATTATCTTCTCTTTTCTTCTCTTCATAACATTCAGTCATTAAGTGTAGGTTCATTCGAACCAAATCAAATCACCAACTAAAATTGACAAATCAACTAAATCACTTAAAATAAAACCATCTTCTAAATTGAATCTTTCACACTTAAAAAATTTTAACCTTAAAGTCTAGCTAAAACATGACATACAAACCTTAAATGACACACACATTAGACTAAGTCATCATTTTTAGCTCTATGTTTGGGCGATGCATGGTTTGATGCATGCTTTTATTTTATGGTGTAATGTTTTAGACTAGATGTTAGGGTGTATGTGCGTAGTCTTGATGTTAGGCCGATATTAACCTAATCATGCTTTTCTATAGATTGTTGTGCTTAAGGGGCGTTGTAATAAAAATATAAATGATTTTTTCTGTGTAGGTTGCTTATATCCCTAAGCATAACCCAAATTAGGACATGTGGACTTGGTTACCCATGTATGGGGTGTTAAGTCCAAATTATTTATATAACTACTTTGGTTGTGTGGTATATTTAGCTAACCTTTATTTTGTAGGTTTAATTAGATTTTCCTTTCCCATTTTGATGTAAATTTTGCAATTAAGATTTGGAATGAATGTTATGGGGGATTAGGATGAACATTGATTATAAGATCAAGTCTTATGTACCATGTGATGCCTTTGGAGCAACCATATTCTAATCAAGCCAAAAGAAGAAAGAAGAGAAGCTAATCAAAAAGAAGCAAATCAAACATGAAGAATGAAGAATGAAGACCCCCATAACATGAATTCTTTTAATTGTAATTATTCAATTGTAATCCGAGATGTATAAGGGTAGAGCTCGGCTACCCACATTTCTTTTAGGTTATCTGGTACCCTTATTCTTTGATAGCTTTATAAAATTGTTTGATGTTTGTTTAGCTTGTGCATTAGAAATGACATGCCTTTTCATAGTTTCTTTATGATTGGTGATTGTTGTGTGGCCTCGATGTGATTAGGCTCTTAGGAAAAAATAAATCTTTTATCCAATTAATCAATTCAAAATTAAACTAAACAATTCATAACCTCACCTAAAGTCTAAGAATTAAACCAAGATAATAAAAGATTTAGCAACCTCTTAGTTGGATGTTGTATGTTTCACATCAAGCATTAATCATATTGTCTCACTTTTACCAATGGAGGGCTTCCACCTTTGCCAGAGAGAATGGCTTGACCTTTGAGAGTCATGGTGAAAACACACCTCCTTCTTTCTAATTTGGCCCATAACTAATTTTCTCATGTATTAGGCATATAAAATCCTATATCCTATGTCAAAGCAAAAGTACAAAGATCAAAATAAAACTTAATAAAATTTGTATTAGATTTAAGTCATTATTCATGCCCTTCATGATCTAGTCTCTTAGGGAGTGAGTTTAAGGACTTAGTCTCCTTTCTAAATTAGCAATAGCCTAGCCATATTGCAAAGCATAATACTTGCCTATATGTATTTAAAATTTTAGGAGGAATTAGTTAGCGGCCACCCCAGGCGGTTGTAAGTCCAACACTCGGGTGGTTTATCCTCTCTTGTGGAGGTAAACCATATACCCATTTTGCCATAGATTTAGGTCGTGCTTTGGCCCTCACTGAAGCTCCCTAGATTTAGGATCTGAGATTATTATTTCCCTTTGGGGCTACAAGCATAAATCCACACCTCTTAGACATTTCTATAATCTTGTATTGTGGAATTGTAAGCCCTAGATTTCTAATAAAATTTTTTTTAACTCAAACATATAATGCTCTTTAATTTCAAAAATATAAAGCTCAACCATAGGATAGTTTGGGATGCTCACTAGGCTTCTAGTTTCATGAGCATCACATACTCATCTCTCTTTGGTTTCGATAATAACTCTCCTCTTTTGATCAATCCCACTTGATTTGAAAAAAAATAACCAATTGATTGATAGTCTTATCTTTGAAATCTTTGGAGACAATGATCATTTACCTTAATCGAGAGTATTCTTAAAGAATCACATTCCTTAGGATGTAATTAACTATGAGGGATTGCCTCCATAGGGAACTTAATGAACCCGGTTTAAATAAACCATGCTTTACTTTTTCATGTAAAGTAGAGGAAAGATCTCTGGTACATTCGATGACCCATTATGTCTTAGCAGGCCTTATTAGGTGATTAGGTCCATTATAGGGTAGTGACTTCTATCTCTCGAGATAGTACACTATTCTTTAATGTCATACCCGATCACCCTAATGAGTACATTTGCGGATCTGTGTTGTGTCCACTCACATAAACACACACATAACAATCAAAACATAAAAAGTAAACACCACAATATCCAATTTGTCGGTGCTAACCATCCTGAAGCCTCTCACTTCTGAATTACTATGCACAGAGCTGCCATCTAGTAAATTTCTTTTGGTAGACACAACTGATGGATCACCCAACATGGATTAGTTACACATCCATGACCAATGCCAGAGAAGTGAGGAGCCAAAGAGCGGTCCCCGTGCACTTGGCTAGGATGGACAAAATAAGAGAAGAAGGGAGGGAAGAGTCCTCATATGGCTGGGAGCAGGGAAAATAGAAGAGAACCCGACAGGCTTGTTCGATCGGCAGGAAAACAAAGGGAACCCCCTACTTGCGGTTGCTTGCCATTTTTTGGAGCAATACCGGAGGGAATGGTTTCGGCTTTAGGAGATAGAACTAGAGGCGGGATCGGTTGGGTGAGGGATCATGCTAGCGGTTAAAGGAAACTGAACGAGAAAGAGGTTGATTGAGTGGACTTTAGGTTTTATTTTAAACTTTAAGCTAATTAATATATTAATCAACTCTCATCTGAATTTTATGATGACTAAAAACATATCATTAATATATATGTCCCCTTAGGTTATTCGATGTTTCGGGCACAACGACACTGTCCATTTTGTGATGGAAGCCGTTTGGTTTGAGTCGGCGTCGAATTGGATCAATTTAGGCTCAAAATTGCATGTCCACTTTAGATCGCTCGACATTTGTGTAGACTCATCTGAATTGAGTGTGGATAATCTCATTTGATAGATTTCTATATTTTGAAGCTAACGGTGCAATCAATTTTATGAATGGAGGTAGTTCGGATATTATCACAGCTTCCTAACTCTGATATACATGTTGGCACATTGATAGCTCAATCGCTTGATCAGTTGATCATTAGATTGTGCAATATTTATATTCTAACCAACTTCAATATTCTGAACGTGATGGTGAAGTCCGTTCATCGATTAGAGGCATTTGGGCATTGTCACAGTCTCCCGACTCTGATATGCATGTCGACACATTGACAACTCAATCGCGGTTGATTGTTAGATTGTATAATATTTATATTTTGATCAATTTTCATGTTCTGAACGTGATGACAAAGTCTGTTCGTTGATTGGAGGTCATTTTGACTATTTTCGGTGACATCCAGTGCATTTTGAGCCCCGATTTATGCACAATTGCATCTGAAATCCATCGAATTAAACTTGTGGCTTGACTCGACTTATGGCACATGTATGAAGGTCAACAAAAATCTTCTTTAGTATTATAACCCCATATAAAGTTTTGCAAAATATGCCTACACAGTAATATCTTTTTTTTATTCAATTTTTCTTCTTGGGTTATATTTCATTTTTTTTTTTTTGGCAAGTTTTTAGAAGGAACAATCCCTAAGTCTTGACTATTATTTCAGGTTTATCGGTGTGTTTAAGAGTTTTTTTTTTGGCTTATCATTGAGTGAAATTCCTATTTTGATGAACAAACTACAAGCTAATCTCTAACTATAACAAGGCTTCTTGTAAAGATGTAATTACAGTTTATGAATATGATTCATTTCATTTGAAGTGGAAAAAATGCATGATGATGGGAACTCTATAATTTAAAGATGACATTTATTGGTGGCAAAAAAATTTACTAGTGAAGTCAATGTTTGCATCTATAATGTCCAAGTTATATTTCATCGTTCATGCATCAGTATATTGTTACTAATGTGCTAAATAAGTTTAGTGAATATAATAAATCAGGATAGATTGAAATTCATCTCTATGTTGAATGTATCTATATGGAGAGCTTAAAGGTAGGTATAATGTAATTAAAAAAAAAATATAAGAGGGTATGAAACCATGTTGCAAAATATCCACTTAAAGTTTACTAAGCCTTATCATAACCAACATCATTGCACGTTTATAAGAAGAGACTCTAGTTTATGCAATTCATCTAAGGGTAAGGATATAACAAGAAATCATATAACAAATCCTAATTATGTAGTTGATGAAGAATGATAGATTTCTAATTACTTAGATAAGGATGAGTTAGAAAGTGAAGGAAATACTCCTAATCAAGATGAATATTTAAAATAAGATTGGAAGGCTTTCGGATGAATTATTCTAGAGACAGAGTTAGATATGGAAAATGTACTCGATGATGAGAATGATGAAGTTGATTTTAGAGGAGATTCAAAGATGGAGGAGAAAAGGCTGGAAAATAGCATTAAATGAGATTCTATATCAAGACACTAATGACCAAATTGTATTGCAAGTTGGTAATTGTATGGGAATATGAAGCATGTAAGAAAGATGTAAAAAAGGCATCATGAGAATATTATTTATAGGAGAGAACCTCAATAGAGGTAAAATGACACCAAAGGTGTAACTCTCAAAGATGATTATTATCCATGCAATATGAACCATAAAATTACCATCAAATGAAGCTTAATACATAGTTGCATATGGAAAATCTAACATGAGGGAGTTGGATAAAAAAGGAGGGAAAAGTTGAAGAAGCTCGAGGAGAGAAGCCATGGGATAAAATGTAAAGAGTTGGGGAGTTATCAAACATTAGAACGGCTCCAAAGACAGAAGGAAGTATCCATGCAGAAGAAGAAATGTGATGAGGAAGAGGAGAGGGAAAACCACATGAAACTATTTGGGTAAAAATAAAACTCATCCTAAGCTCGCTTGCAATAGGTCCAAGTGATTAGTTTGAAATCAATTTGAATATTAAGATTTTCGAGAGGAACAAAGATTTTTTTTTATTGGTTGTTATACATCAGCCTAGGGGTGGAAATGAGATGAGTTAAGTTAGAGTCATTTTTGACTTGAGCTTGAGCTTGATTATTTAATAGATTTGAGCTCGAGCTTTATTATTTGAGTTTGAGTAAGCTCATGAGCCAAGTCATTTAATTTTTTAAGATAAAATAAATTTGATTGAAATAATTTTTTTGATAAAATGATAAACAAAATTTTTAAAAATAGATAGAAGAGAATGGGATATACTTTTTAAATATTTTAATAATCTTATACTTAAAATATTAAATATTAATATATTTTAAATATAATTTATATTAATATTTATTAAATAAGTTAGCTCACAAGCTAATAAATCAAATCGACAAACTTGATCTTGATTTATTAGCTCATTAAATTTAGTTTACTAGCCATTTATTGAATCGAGCTAGTGGCTATCGGTGGAAAAAAAAGGATTCAGTTCCTTTTATTGGTCTATAATACTATGGAATACTGGTGTCATGTTTCAGAGAAATTATTACGTCCATTATTCAAATGTAGTTCTATGTCTAGACTCCAATAGCATTACACCACGTGACAATTACACATCATATATACATAATACACAATAGACACGACGTTATTAGAGTCTAGGCATAGAGCAACATCAAAACTCCGCACATAATGATTTCTCCAGGTTTCAATCGAGTGTTTACCTTCAAGGTGGCCTATGTGATCATTTTTGCCAGCGAAGAATGCAATATCCTAAAAATATAGATAGGGCTGAGAAATTAGCCCGAAGATCGTGGCTCACTCAAAAATCCACTCGAATTTTGACTTGAATCGAGATCGAGTCGAAGCAAATGAGCTGAATTTCGAGCCAAAAGTTTGGCTCAAAATTATTTCACTGAAGTTTGCAGACGCTGCCCGAGTCGCGACTCTTGATTGGCTCGAAATGATTGTCGTCGCCATCCATGAAACCCAATTATTATACTTACCCGAATGCAGATTACCATCTAATCAACGGGATTGTTGAATCAATGGGGAAGATGAATTTCCTTTCTCTAATATGTTGGCCTCCTCTTGAGTCCTCAACAGATGACAATAGATGTCTCGACCGACTCTCGACTCTTCGCCCTTCTTCTTTCTATTCTTCCTTCTCTCAGCCTCCCGCAATCATGTAGCTCGTGTTTTTTGAAAGCGTTGTCGCTCACGATCTCGTGATGACTTGATTTCAATATCTATTGGTTGAGGTGTTTCTTTGTCACTATCATCTTCGTTCGACGTTGCTTGTTCGATCTCTATGTGCTCGGTTTGTTTCTTTGCTCTAGAATTACTCAAGTATATAATAAACTACCTACTTGTTTCATTTTCTGATTCTGTAAGTATTTCATGCTATGACTATGAGCCTATGAGATGTCGGCTCTTTCAATTATTTCCATTATTCGATTCTCGAGCTCTACTAAACTTCGGAGGTTTCGGTTCTTCAATTATTTGAGTTCAAAGATTTCGTTAAGTTGCTTTTGTTATATTTCATTAAGCCTATGAGATGGTGATTTGATGTGCTGCATGTACAGTGAGAAATTGTCGATTATATTTTTTTTACCTGCATGTTAGCGGTTAGCCTTCTGAGTTCTGATTTCTGAATGTTCTACACTTCTACAGTTCTAATGTGCAATGAGAAATTATTTTAATGTGCTATGTGCAGTGAGAAATGTATAATGTGCAGTGAGAAATGTGTTATGTGCAGTTAGGGGTGTGTAAGATAATGAAACACATTCACATCTTTTTTTATACTGCTATTTTGTTTTTTATATGTTTAGAAAATACATTTTGAACAAAGATTTCTTCTATATGGTTTGCAATCTTTAAGTTGCTAATCATGCAATTCATATAGAATGTAAAATTATTAGGATATTAATTGTATTGGCTATTCAAATCTGAGCTTATTACTTGTGGTCTGTGGATGAAAAAAATATTTAGAATCTTTGATTAAGGAAGTACTAATTAAATTATCTTTAGGAAGATAATATATTTTTTGTCAAAAAAAGCAAAAAAGCAAAAGATAAAAAAATTCAATGATCGTCTTTCATAAAATATTAAAACACTTTTGTTTACATTATCCATTTGTTTCTCTCCATATGGATCATCTACATAGCATCACTTTATTTTTTTTATACTGTCATACTCTCTTTATTGCTTTATTTTATGGTTGCTATAGTTTTGAAATCCTCTTGCTAGAATGTGTTTGAATTATCGAAAATCTATTTGCTAGAGTATTTCACGTAATATGTTACTTCCCTGCCATGAAGATCATCCATACAACAATTCTTTCTTTGTCTTTAATGTTATCATACTTCCCTGCCATGAAAATCTATGTTTGAATTAATCCAATCATCTTAGGGCACAAAAATCTATTACTTTTCTATATTATTTTGGTTTTCGGTTCTCCATTCTTTCTTTATCACTTTATTTTGGCGGACCACTTAGGCAACATCGCTATAAAACCTATTTAAATGAGGCAATAGAATTATCACAGCTTTATTTCATTTTGATTTGAGTAGCTTTTTTGCATTGGAAAAGTTAGTTGATTGTACCTTTACGTAAATATAGAAGAATAGGGTGAATGTGCATGTAAAAGCATAAAATATAGAAGGGTGAATGTCACAACCTTGCCACTAAATCGCTATTAAAATTATGAGAAAAGGTTCCTTGTAGCTAACTCCACATTGTAAGATAAAGGCTTGATGTTCTTGTTGTTATATATATATATATATATAATAATATATAAGAATGGTGGGAATGGATGTCCCCCGCCTCTAGTAAGTAACTCCTTCCATGAGTCAGCTAGAACCTGGTGGGCTCCGCTTTTGAATCAAAGGTGAATCTTCATTCCATTTCCTTCTCAACTATTCGTATCTTTAATAAAACATGTTATATGGTTTCTTGGTTATTTTATACGAGGTGATAGATATCGTGACTCTGAATGTTCTACATAATTACATAGTGATGCTTCTTTCTCCAAGAATACTCATATAGTTAAGTGTCGTTGCTCTGCCTTTCTCATTGTGATTTGGTTAATTTTTTTTTGTTGATTTGGAGAAGCAACTACTTAGAGATGTTGAAGTGTAGTAGCCTTGATATCATTGTATTAGACTATTGCCATGTATACCTGGCAACAAGATAATTTTATCTTACATGTTGATAGCATAGCAGATTGATGGTTGAATATTCAAAACATTGTTCGTTCAGTTGTGATTTATATTTATTTTGCTTTGCTTGATCTTCTAAGGGTTAGTTTAGGTCTATTTGATCTTTAGTTTGAATCTTTTTATAAAAAAAAAAGGTGAAAATGAAAAGAAAATATTCTTTCACGAAAACCTATTTCTCACTAATTTTTTTCTTATCTGTTTAAACACATATTTCAATTCTATTTCTTACAGGTTTTCATTTTGGGTTCTAGTTATGAACCCGTGGACTTCAAAACCTAAAGTGGGGTTATCATTAAGAATTTTATATTTTCTAATTTTGGACAATGATGAGAAGAGATTATATTTGTAATTTGGGCTAACTCAATTATTTTTGCTTCATTATTGGTGGCTCTCAAGCCTCTCATTGGATGGTCGGGTAACCTAGAGCCTTTATTCTGAGTCTACCATATTAATACATGATGTTTACGAGGTTTTGTAACTTTTGTTAGAGATTTGTTTCTATCTTTAGTTCTAATGGATGGCTTTGGCAACTGGAGGTTGGAGCATACAATTATTGTGAAGATATAAATTACAAATTTCTAATTGCTAATGCTTGAAGATGAATATTATTTTCTCTGACTCTGAGTCCCACAAACAAAAGATAATTTAATATTTTTATTATTTTTTATTTATTTTAAATGTTATGTCAATTGCATCATTTTATAGACTTTTTTATTATTGTTAGGTGATCAAATATGAAATATCGAATGTATAATATAAGTCAAAGTTGTACAAAATTTGTATTTATAAGAACTATTTAGTTGTAATGTGTAATTATAATTTGTTATTGAAAATTTTATTTTTCAAATCAATTGTGTAGCTTGTAGTTGTTATATGTTTATATTATATTATTTACATATTCAAAAAATTTATGAACCCCAAATTGAAATCGATTTTCGAGCTAGCTCATTTGGATTTCGAGCCGGCTCATTTCAATTTTGAGCCGACTCGTTTCACATTTGAGCCGGATCGAGCTCGATCTGGAATCGATCCGACTCTGCTCGAAATCGGAATCCTCGAGCCACAACTAAAGTTCGAGCCAAATTTTTTTTATTTCAAGCCGACTATAGTTCGGCTCGAAATCGAATCGTACACACCCCTAAATATAGATATTTGGTTTGGCAAAAAAAATTTGACCTGAATGTGTTTTAAAATCATTAATTTTATTTAAACAAAATTTAATATACAAGTAATGAATTGAACTATAGTGAACACTATCATGTCATGGATTTTAGGTTCAGAAGCTACTTGGTGAGGAGAAATATTACGTCTTGATAGCTTTTCAGAGGACTAATCATATTCGCCACCAATTTTTTTTAATTTATATTAAAAATAATATAAAAAATTATTTAGAATCATGTGTCCCACTTTCATTAGAGTCCGGATGTATGAGGACTCCCTATGTAATATTTTCTCCTTGGTGAGGATGTTATAACTTCAAATTTTTTTTCTCTTTGATTGATGTGCATGTATTGACATATGAATTATTATTATTTACATTATTATTATTAATTCATTTAGAAGATTAATTTCAATTATGAGTTATATTATTTGATCACTTTTAAATATAAATTCAAAATGTCGAGGTACATTTTTAGCATTGAAAAAAAAACGTGATTTAATTTAAGAATAGTTCCATATCATATGTCTATAAGATCTTATCCTCAAAATAGTTTGCCATAATTATTATGTCATGATACTTAATTTAGTCTTTATTTCTAAATTTATATTTTAAATAATTTTAACTTATAATTATTTCACACTATATTATAAAATTTTAATGTATGAATATTGAATATTGCATGAGGATTTAGCACAAAAATAGATTATAGAAAACTTTTATAAAATATAGTATAATTTTTATGTTAAAATTTTAGAAAAAAATTCATAGAATTTGAATTAGTTGAAATTATCTATCATATAAGTAAGATTATAAAAATTTGTTTTTTCTCTTAACTTGAGAAGTTCGAATTATAAAATTGATAACACTTATTTAATCTATTGTATTCATGATGAATAATTTTATACTAGAGGGTGATGACAGTTGCACAATAATGATCGAAACTTATGTCGTATTATCGTTAAATCGCGATTAAGCAACAACAATTTAATGATAGAAGGAGACTAAGTAACAAGGAATAAGTGATGGGAGTTAATGTTGATGTTTGTCTTTGTCAAACATCAAATAAAGTCTTAAAATTTTTTTTTAACTCTGTCTAATTTCTTGTCAAAATTTAGACTCTTAAGTTAACTAATTTTTAAAAAAGTTCATCATAATAAATAATTTTTATACTAAATTTTTTATAATATGGTAGCTATTAAAAATTTTCCACTTTTAAAAAAAAAATTATAATATCATAAATAATTTTTTAAATATCCTGGTTATTATAATAATTTTACATGAATTTAAACATAGCTCCGAATCCTAGAAATAAAAACACATGAAATATCCAATGGTGCGCAGGTAAAAGCGAAAAAGAATACAAATGGGACGTAAAGAATATACAATTCAAGCACAGCCCACAAATAAGATCAAGCGCTAAAAGAGATCTAGGCCCATGTTCATGCAATAAGAAGACAACATTAAAAATAAGAAAAAAAATCAAAAAGAGGGAGAAAATTTAGTTTTCTATTTTTTATTTTTATGTTATTTTTATAAATATATTTATTTAGAGTATTATTTTTATGTGGTTTTATTTTTTATTTTTAAAAATAAATAATATTATTTTTAAAAACACTAAAAAGATATTTTTAATATTTTTAAAAACAACAAGTACAATCAAACAAGTTTATTTTTAAATAAAATATAAATAAAATAAAATAAAATAATAATAATAAATAAAAATGATCCCAAACAACCTCTTAATATTCATATTATTTCTACACTATCTTCTTTTCTTGATATCCACCTTTTCTCTTTTTATTAGGCAATCATCATAATACATTGAAAACTAAAATCGCTGTTGATTCCTCACCTCTTTCAACTAGTATAATTTGTCTCTTCAAATACATTGAATATAAATTTATTTTTAATTAATGTCATAATCTTACTAATAAGAATAATAAGAGGGCAAACTTCGAGCTCTTCTTTCTTTTCTGATACTTCTCTCTACCATTTTTTTATCTGCATAAGTTTCGAAGTCAAGAAAGATTGCACGTACTATAATCTCATCAACTCTCTTCTCTCTTAGGATAGCGGATGAGCTTTAGGGTTTCTCCTCTCGTTCCTTTGTCGACGGTTGCTTTCTCCTTCCTCCTTGAGGCTAATTTTTCCTCCCTTGACGCTCAAATCCTCTCCTCAACCTCAAGAGCCGGGGCTTACCCTTCTCTTCCCCTTCCCCCTCATGGATTCCACGGAGCACTTCCCCTCCCTCTCTTCCTCCCTCCACTCTAATTCACTCCTTGGTGCTCTCCCTTGGGACCAAACTCCCTCTGAGCCGGGCAAGACACCCGCCCCCTCACTCTGCAATTGGAAGTATTTACTTTTTCACATAATGAAAAGAACAAGTCTTTCGCCCTCAACTACATACCGAGTGAGTCCGACGAGGTTAACTTCTCGAAAGAGGAAATTCAGGATGGACAGAAAGAATGACAACTTTCTTTGGTTGGCCATGCCCTTCTACAGCTCCTTATTAGCTACGATCAAAAATAAGTGGTCCTTCAAATGAAGCCTTGAACTGCTAACTCTTGCAGAGATTTCTTCCTCTTCAAATTTTCTTGCAAAGAAGACTTTGATCTCGTATGGGATAATGGCCCGTGCTTTCTCAATGGAAGGCCCTTTATATTCTAAAAGTGGCCTGCAATTTCCGTCCATCTAAAGAAAACTTTATTGAAATACCGTTATGGATCAAGTTGTTGGAATGAAGCAAGTTTTTCTAAAGTGGTGAGTCTGATTGGAATTCCCCTAGCCGTCGACTCTCTCACATCTAAAACTAGGTTACCTTCAGAATCTGCTGCTCGCTTTAACCCTTCCTCCCCTTCATGCGATTATTCAATTTGATTGGCATCAAATTTTAGCAAGACATTCTTTATGATTGGAAGCATAAACCATGTGTCAAATGTCCCTCCTTTGCACATGAAAATCATTCCTGTCCTCTTAAGTCCAACCAACCCCCTCTTCACAGAGGCCGTAGCAGGAGAAGGCCTCATTGGACAACAAATGTGGCATCTCAATCCCTCCCCACCTCTCTCCCAAGTCTCCCACAGACTATTATTCAGAGCTCTGATCAACAGCCAGGCTCTTTGCATTCACTCCCAAAAGAGAGTGAATGACTCCCCTCCTCCACCATAAATGAGCTAAACCAGCTCCCCACCCAATCTCTACAAACCCCGGAGGAAAACATTGAACATGTTGTGCCAAAGATGTTTTCACCAACCTCAGTTATATCTCCTATTCTTACAACATATTATTCGCTCCGCTGCTATTTCTCCTTCGAGGCTACATGCTCAAAAAGGTCAGGACCAATCCTCTAATATTCTTGGGAAGTCCTTGAACCTGGAGAACACTAATTTGGATTCAGAGAAGTTCAAGTCTCCTACCTCACATGCTAGTTTAGCTCAAAAGGCTCACAACAATAATAAGAAGAAGGGAAAAAAGCCCTCGACCTCTCATACTTCTTCATGTGATTCCCAATAATTGGATCGTGAAACATTCGTGGTATTTTGGCTGGTAGGCTAAATTATTGCATCATATTAGTTAGGGAATATCACTTTAATATTATCTGTATTACTTAAACTAAACTTAATTTGGATTCTATTGAATTAATCCCTTTCTCTTAGAAGTTCAAGCTATTTCTTTATGAAGATAGCATCTCCAACTTTGAGTGCCACCCGAGATGAAGGATATGGATTAAGTGGAACTCTGCTTTTATTTCCTTCAATCATTTGATTAGTACACCCCAACTTATCCATGGTGAATTCATGATTGATAGCTCTACCTCCTTTTTCTTCACTTGCATTTATGCTTTTAACGAGGCTTTGATAGAGGATTTTGGAATTCAGTGGAATATCTCCTAATTTATGGATGTGCCTTGGATCCTTATGGGATTTTAATGTTCTCTATAGCAAAGAGAAATATGGGGTAAACCCTTGATCCCAGAGCTCTTTTGGGACCAACATGTGAACTTATGGATTTTCCTAGCTCTAGTTTGTTCTTTACCTGGTCCAATCAGTAATTGATTAATTATATTCAAACTAGGATTGATAGAGTGTTGTGCAACCTAAAGGACCATTTTCCGTCATCCATTGTAAAGTTCACCCTCTCTCCATCACTCACCAATCATCTCTTAACTCCAGATAACTTCTCCTAGACCCATATTTATGTTTCACAACTATTTGGACTACTATCCTACTTTCTCTACAGAGGTCCAAAAGGCTTGGAATACTTTTGTCCCAGGAGATCCTCTTTATGTTTTCTCTAGAAAACTTAAACTCACTAGAGATGCTTTAAAAAGCAAAAATGGGACTCCTCATTGCTTCAGAACCTTATCAAATCCACCAAAAATGACCAAGAGAAAGCCCACCTTTCTCTTAAGAAGGATCCTCAAAATCTCTTTCTTTTAAGAGATGTCCTTGATATCAAAAAAAGATATCAAGACTTATCAAACAAGGAAGCTCTCTAAACAGAGCCAAAGTCCATTGGCTCATAAATTCTCATGACAATCTCAAATTCTTGTACACTTCCATTAAGAGAAAGAATATCAATCTTATTAGAGAACTTCATTCTAGCGACGGCTTGATCTCTAATCCTACTGATATTGCCTCAAAAATCTATAATTTCTACTCGGCTCTCTTCAATATGGATAGCTCCACAAATCTTAGCATACATGAAGTCCCCAGTGATAATATTCTCTCCTCGAATCAATCTTAGGATCTAACTATTGAGGTGAGCTCAAATGAAATCCGTTTAGCCCTCCAAGAAATTAATGAAAACACATCACCAGGGCTTGATGGGTTTAACTCCAAATTCTATTTTCACTGTTGGGATTTCATTAGCAAATAGTTTCTACTAGCAGCAAATCACTTCTTTAAATGTAACAAACTTCCTAGTATATTTAAACACAACCTCATTATCCCTAAGACCAAGCACACAAGATCTTTAGCTGATTTTAGGCCTACTTGTAATACTTTTTATAAAGTGCATGCAAAGGTTTTGGCGAATAGAATAAAAAAGGTTCTGCCTTCAATAATACATCAAGCCTAATCTACTTTTATTCTAAAGAGAGATATTTCTGATAATATATTTCTGATAATAATACATCAAGCTCTCATATTTCTCTAAGAAATATGAGAGCTTCATAGCAAAATTCGACTTAAGGAAGGCTTTTGAGACTATTAACCGAAATTCAATTCTTCTTAGGCTTCAACAAAAAGGCTTTCCTTCAAAATTTGTAGGTTGGATCTCTGTCTATATCATATCTCGCTCTTTCTTATAGTCCTTAATGAGATAAGGGGCTTCTTCTCCATCAAATGGCCTTAGAAGGCGCCTCTCTCCCTTCTTATTCACCCTGACTATGGACACCTTTTCCTGTTTGCTGGATAGAGAATTGAATCTCAGATGTTACATTCCCCTCTATGCAGGTAACTCTCTAATTTCTCACCTTTTTTTTGTAAATGGTCTTTTAGTTTTTGGGAATGTGGATATCCAGACTGTAGTATCTCTCAAAGGCAATTTAGATATGCTTCGGACAACAATGGGTTTGAGTGTTAATGCTAAAAAGTCGATCATTTGCTTTTCAAAAGCTTCTGACACTAATGAACACTTTTGTAATATTTTAAATATGACTCAAGAGAGTTTCCCACTTAAATACTTGGGTCTTCCTCTTGTTGCTAGCTCACTCAAGTCGATTCATTTCAATTCTCTCTTCGATAGATTGTTCACTTAGTTAGCTGGCTAAAAGTCAAAATTCCTTTCTTTTGGGGGTAGATTTCAATTACTTCGATCTACAATCAATAGCTTTCTTTCTTTCAGGTGGTGGTTCCAAAATGTGTTATTAAAAAGATTTCTTCTTCTGTAAATTTTGTACGAGAGAACAAATGTAAGATCCATCTCATATTCTAGAATAAAACTACTCTTCCTAGGGATAAGGGGGGAACAGGTCTCTTGTTCGCTTCCTCTTTAAACCTCCTATGTAAGTCTAAACAGTCTGACAGGTTTTGACCAAACCTTCCCCACTTGCAAATTGGCTTATTAATAGATATGTGTCCCTTTGGTCTAAACTCCCAGGTCCGTTCTTCCCCTCTCTGGAAAGATTTAAGGTTATGTGTAGCCCATTTTAGGGATCATCTTGCTTTCAACATTGGTAATGGCACCTCTCTTTCTCTATTCTTCAATCCATGACGTGAAGAAAATTCTCTATATGAAATCCTTGGCCCCTCCTGCTTCAATATTCTGAATTTTTCTCCCCTTGCCTCTCTTAGTTTTATCATCCACAATGGGGCTCCTCCCTAATACCCTGCAGTCAAATTTTCACCATTGTTATAATATCATTAGTGGTATCAAAGTGGGTATAGGCAATGATTGTATAATATGGAAGGATTGCAATGTCCCAACTAATACTATCCTCTTATTTTTTTGATATCTTATCTTGAAGTGGTATAAGGAAATCTAGTTCAAGGGTTCAAACTATTACGGATTTTTTGCTTTGATGGCTGGTATCATCAAACATCGATACTCATCAGAGACTCACTCTAGTCCTCCTCAGTAATCCCATCCTCACCTATTATTCAATGCTCCTACCCCATGATTAGGAACCTTGCCCAAGGTCGTTTTTTTGCTTCCTGCACTCTCCAAGTAATGAGTTACAACTAACCCGCCTTTATAAAGTTTTGAAAAGGCTTCATTATCTTACTACTACCATCTTGTTTACTCCATTTGGAGAGAAAGGAACTACATGTATCATCAAAAAGGAGCTTCACCTCTTTACGTTCTAGTTTCCAACATCCGATCTCTAGTAGCTCTTAAACTCAGAAGGTGGAAGTTCAAATCAAATTGGCCAACTCATGTTACTCAATCTCTGGAATTGTGGAGGGGAGATCTTTGAGATGGTCACCTATTGGCTTTATTTTTCTCACCGTGTTTTTGGCAATTTCCCGATTCTTTGCTAGGGGTTGTTTCTTTGTAAACATGCTTTATCAAAGAGTTTCGACAGTTTTTTTCCGGACCATGATGAGATCAGCTTGCTACAAAGATCTTCTTTCTAATGCTAACCATGCATCATTCATGCCCATGCCGGCTTCCTCCTTGGAAGGTTCTTCTCTGCTTGGGTTCGACCTTTTTTCTTGATCACGTGCCTTATGCTCATCTCTCACACTCTGGACAGGGCTCCACCGGATGGAGGTGTCAACCACTGTTCTTTTGTATTTGTAAATTGTTTTTTGAACTATCGTTTCGGCAAGAATTTTTGCCTCTTTGAGTCGGATGGTTTTAGTTGATCTTTTCCTTGGTTTTATGCATTTCTTGTTTAATGAGTTTTGGTTTCAACTCATCCTGTGGTCTCGAGTGTTTTATTTTTCTTTTCTCTCTAATCTCATATAATTATTCTACTTTGGAATAATATATATCTAATAAAATTTAACAATTATATTTTTTAATATATAAAATTATTTTAAAAAACAGAATGAAAATTGATTAGAATATTTATTAGTTGAAATCATTATATTATGGATCATTGACATTTTACCAGCAATTTAATTGGTGTGTCTTGTAATATATTATTTGAGAATCTCTAATTGTGTGTATTATCTATCTCTATTATATTATTAGAAAATAATATTTCATTGAAAGAGTTTGTCACCTTTCTCTTAATACATTATGAGAGAGCTTGGGATAGTTTTTTTTATTGCTTTGCTTTTTAGAAAACAACTTAAGTTGTATTTAATTATTAATTTGATTTTAGAAAATTTTGTAATGAAAAATTTCTTTGAGAAAGATCTGTAGTAGTTATAAGAAGCTATTGTTTTAATTTTTTTTAAAAAAATATTTGTACTACTTATAATAACTTTTCAAAATATTAATTTCTTGATAGCAACTTTACAGTTAATTTTTCAAACAAATTACCGTATCTCAAATAAACACTAAGTAGCATCATCGAAAGCGAACAAGTACACAAACTTTAAAGGCAAGGGCCCATTCCAGCCCAATTCAGCTTAATTTTAAATTAGGCCTAAATAAAAACTTAATTAGAGATATTTAAAAAAAATTAAAATTAGGTCCAATCGCTTAAATTTTTTTTTAAATCACATAAATAGTTTTCTCTTGAGATGTATAAATTTAGAATCATTTGGCTAAGTTAATAATTTGACTATTATGACCAAATGATTCAATTATATAAATCATGATGGACAACTTGATCTATTTTAATTTTTTTAAAATATCTAATTAGCTAATTAAATTTTTAATTAGATCTAATTTAAAAATTAAGCCCAGATTTTTAAATACCACTGCCCCCCAGAGAACAGCACGGGCTCTGTTTCGACAAGATAGAGTACCACGTAGAGAATATTTTTATTATTATTTTTGAAATATTTATTTGACAAGATGTTCAACCTAACAAAATTCGACAAGCAAGTATTTCTCATGGTATTTTGTAAGCTTATATAATTAATCTCTGTAAACAAATGCAAGAATATTCATTTCGATCGGGCAAAATATATTCACATATGTCTCTTTATCTTTTAACTTTACGAAAGCTTAATCCTTCTTTATTAAATTAAAAGAAATTTTATGAATTAATTATCTAATACATATATATTTATAAATTAATTTTTTATATTTTTAATTACCAAATTTATATATTTGAATGTGTTATAATCAAATCATTAGAAAGTTTTTTTAAATAAAAAAATATGAACTAAGTTTCTAATATAAAATTTAATATTAGAATGTTAATTTAAAAAATTAAAATTAAAAGCGGTTGATTTATAATTATAAAAGTATAGGATAACTGTGTACTTAAAACCCCAATTAAAAGCCATTTGCATTTTTTAAAAAATTAATGTAGGCATTTTTTTCCCACAATTCGCTATAGATGTCAATCAACAGATCATGAGCGTTACACAATTCCTCACCGATATGATCTCTATCACCTAACCTATCCTATTACACACAACACCTCATACCGTATAAAAAAAAAAATATAAAAACCTAAAGTTTACCATCAATAAGACAATTCATAGCTCATTCATTAAAGAAAATGTTATTTTACAAGATAGAAAATTCAAATCAAATATTTTAGATTTCTTTTTCACATTAGTTTCAAAAAATAAAAATTTAAAAATTAATTGCGTGGGAAAATACCAATATTTGTGAATTCCAGTAAATTTAATTAATAATTATTTTTAAAATTTTGAGATTTAATTTCTTCTACATCACATTTTGAGTATTCAATAATCTCAAAGAAATTATTAATATTTAAAATTAAATAAACGAGCACATATTGCTACATGACATGAATGGCTCATGGCAATTTTATACTATTAATACTCTGCTAATTAATGTTGAATTTTACAATAAAGGATAATTTTTAAAAAGGAGAATATAATTAATAAAATTTAGCAAAAGGTGTATTCTAAAAAAGAAATTTAAAAGGAGCAATAACGTAAATTGCATCCACGTTTTCAAATAAAAAAAATAAAAAAAAATAGAAAAAAAATTCTGAAAACCTGAATAGTAATCACGTTTTCGGAAAACCTGATTACTATTCATGTTTTCTAACTTTCTATTTTTAACTTTTTAATAATAATATTTTATTGAATGTTTAAATATGTAAAATAATAATAAATAATTAAATGTATTTAATTAGCAAATTATGTGATTTCGATCCTTATTTTTAAATTTTATAAAAAATCTATAGAATAAAATTAAAATTAAATAGTAAATTAAAAATAATTTCAAATAGATAATTTAAAAATAATTTATGACATTTTCTGAATCTTAAAATAATTATTAAAATAGTTTTATTTTGAGAAATAATATTATAAATATATTAATTAATGTTTTAATTAATATTAATTACAAAATCTAATTTTAACTTAGGCATTCTTATAAATTTTAAAGAAATCTTATTAATTTATTATAAATAGTGTTTTCATATGTAATGTATTTTTGTTTCAAATTTTAATCTCTAACGAATTAGTAAAAATTTTTAAATAATTTAATTTAATTTTTCAATATTTTATTTTAAGTTAGAAATATTAAAATTATCTCTCAAATTTTTAATAAATTCAAAGAACTAAAAAATATATACATTTTATTAATAATTTTATTTAATAAGTTATTGTTTGATATACATATTATATTATTTTACTTATTAATAAGTTAATTTAATTATTTGTATTATATACATAATAAGTACATTTATAAAATTAATACATATATAATAATAACTTATTAATTAAAATAAAAAAATAAAATGCATACTTTTATTAATATATTAAAATATAGGAGAGATGTTTAAATTTTTTTAAAAAATATTGTACATAAAATATTTTAAAAATTTTAATAAATTAATTCCACTGATTCATTAGAAATTTAAATTTTAAAACAAAAAAAACATATTATATAATGAAAACACCAAATAATATAAATTAATAAGATTTTTGTAAAATTATTAAAAATTCCTAAGTTAAAATTAGTTTTACGATTAATAAAATTAATCTTATTTATAAATAAAATATAAATTATTATAATTATAGTACTATTTATCAATATAAAATTTTCTTAAGTAATTATTTTAAGATTCAAAAAATATCATAAGTTAATTTTAAATTATCTATTTCAAATTATTTTAAACTTACTATTTAAAATTAATATTCATATATGTATTTTAATAAAATTAAAAATGATAAATAATAATCTTACCTTATTTATATATTTTTAAATATGTTGATTTAATATATTTAAAATTCTATCAAATATTGTTATTAAAAATTGTTAAAAAAATAGAAAAATTAGAAAACGTGAATAGTAATCACGATTTCTGAAAACTTGACTAATATTCACGTTTTTGCTCCTTTTAAATTTTTTATAAAAAACCTCCTTTGCTAAATTTTATTAATTAAATGCTCCTTTTTAAAAATTATCTCCGTAAAAATTGGCGCTAATCACAAAATATTGATGCTTTAGAAAATAAGGAGGAGCCGATCATCCAAGGCTCCTAAACCCCATCATCCCCTCTCGGCCCCTAGACTTCATAATTTAATGAATATTATAATAAATCCCTCAAGTGAAAGTGCATGCTCGTACATATGTATATTTGTCCCTCAATCCATCTCTCCTCCATTAAAGAAACTTCAAATCAATCTCATCGTTCTCTATAAATTCTCACTACTCTCCTCATACATTTCACCTCAAGTAATTACGTCAAATAGATATTTAACTGGTCATTACGACATCCCACCTTTCTTACCCTTTCGATATCCTCGATATATAAATCAATCCACCTTCTTTCATTCTTCTTCCTCAACAATCCATCCTCCTCGTTTCCTTTTTCTCCTCTCTCTTTCTAACATGGATACCAAATACAATGAAGAAGCCCCCGACAATTTCTACACGGAGATCGAAAAGTGGATCATGCTCGTCATCTCTGATGAAGAGGATAAAGAACAAAAAAGGAAAAACACAGCTCCTCTATTCGCCTTAATGGAAGGAAACTACTTTTTTTCCACTGCCTAAAGTATTATTTGGTGAGAACTAGTGTAGATCGTTTGATATTGGAGCGAAGCAACGAGTACTTTGGGAGAGGGAATTGAAATAAGTTTGTGGAATGGTATAATGAGATCTTGAGAATGGCATGGTGAGAGGAACGAAGTTTTATTCAGATACGCTTAATCCTCACATCGTTGAGCGCAATTGGAGAATTATGGTCGATTCTCTTTAATAATTATATTACAAATTATTATATATTGTTTAGGTTTTCTTCATCTGTGTGTCTATAATTTATTTATTATCAAGGAACGATTTGTTCTTTGTATTTGGCGGTTAAATAAAAGAAGATTGCATATCTTTTTAGTTTTCATGTACTTGGGTTGAAATAAAATAGATGCAAAGTATATTATTATATATTTTTATTTTTCAGTTATTTGAATGGCCATTTTTGCATATATATATATATTTATTTATGTACACTTTTTAAAATTCTGTTAAATATACTATGGTAGTAAAATGCATATTTTCTAAAAATAAATATTTATTTTGTATCTCACTTAAGATCTCATTTGTTGAAGTTAGAAAATTCGACTTTAAAATTTTTTTTTAATTCACAATTTGATTTGGTGAAATTAAAATTAACATTAGCGCCATTCTCTATTAAATTATTTTGAAATTAGCTCAAATTTTATAATTTTAATTTCATTTAATCTCGTAAAATTGAACTTCACACAAGCTAATTAAATCTCATATATTAGGAATACAATTTCACAATCAGCATCACAAAGCACTTTTTTTTTTTTTCAAAAGTTCTCCATTTCTTTTCATTATTTCTCTCCGTTAATAGCAGAGTTTTTGAGAATAATAATTAATAATTAGAGCTTAAGACCTATTTGAAATATTTTTGTATTTATTATTAATAATATTATTATTATTGTTTTTAAATTATATCTTATAATATATTATTTGTATATTTTTATTTTTATTTTCAAAATAAAATAACTTATTTTTAAAAATACTCAAAAAAAAAATTTTAGTTGCTTTAATTAATTTAAAAAATGTCTATTAATGCAATTAACATATTGATTATTTAATAAAAATAAAAAATATATTTTAAGATACTAAATATCATTTATTTTAAATCAAAATATACATTCTTTTTTTTATAAACTTGATATTAATTTCAATTTCCTCCCCGAATAAATGGCAGCAAGAGATATTATAAAAGAAGTGTAAATTATTTTACATATTTATGCTTCTATTTTATTTATATATATATTCCTTTTTGAATCATTATCTTTTTAATTTATGCTAATATATTTATAAACGAATCATTTTCTTTGAATACAAAGCTATTTTATGTATATGAGCTTTTAAGAGAGAATATTATATGGGGGTGTCTAGATACAATTTTGTATTTGGATATTAAATCAAGTATAAACACCTGATAAAATATATAATATAATTTCTATTTTATCATCTGATTGGTGTTATCCGACACCTAATATTTTTCCATTTAATGCACGGCCACTTTATAGACGTCGATGTGACCAAGCCCATAGCTCATAGCGAACCAATGAAACAACTTGAAGCCATCCTTCCGATCACCATGGCGATGAGCTAATCGTCGCAGGGTAGGGAAGATCATCATCTAGTCGTAGCAGAGAGTTCGAAGTGTGTAGATGGACAAGGTCGGCAAGCAGGATCGCTTAACTAGTCTTGGTCATTAGGATAAGGGAAAGCTTGGCTTGTCATGGCAGGGAGGATCGCCGCTTGCCAGGTGGCTAAATCAAGAAGAAGGGAGAATAGGGTTTGTTTATTTATTTATATTTATATTCAAAGAATTTGATCTCGATCAATTTCTTCGTGGTCTCCATATCGATATGTCATGACTTTCTTGATCGACCTACTCCACAGATTCAAACCTTGACCTCCTTAGTCAAGATTCACGCATCGATCGATCTCTATTGTATCTACCGAATTCCTTTGCAATATATTTCCTCTTGGTATGTTGAAGTAAGACATGAGGGGTTTAGGAGGGAGCGAAAGAGACTGAACATCCTTGACCTATTCAGATAGAGCATATAAAAAATGGCTAAATTTTAAAATAAGCACGCTTTAAAACATAATTAGTAGATGCACTAAAAATTTAAAATAGCTTCCCATTTTAACGGTGACCGGCACTACTGATAGCACAATTATTAAATGGGAGGCTCTAAAATAATTTTTTTAAAAAAACATGAACCGAGATCGACATAGCCTCCGATCTTATTTTTCTTCGATCTTCTTGCTGAGACCGCTGCTTGATATTCTAAACCGCGGCCAAGCTTTGCGCCAAAGATCCCCGCCACCGCCCGCTCCGGTGAATCCGACCAACCATTTCCTTTGGGGAAGTGTTTTTAGGTATTTTTTGAGTTTTTTGGATTTTTTTTGTAAAATGAAAAATATGCAAATGTGATGTTGATTTTTTGTGTGTTATCATGTTATTAGTTAGTGTTTATGTGATTAGCTTGTTTTATGATTTAGGGTAAGTTTAGAGTGGGTTTAAGTTTTTTGAAAGAATTGTTTTAGGTATTTTTTGGAACTCCTTTTATTTAATTTTGATTTTATGTGAATTTTATGTGATATTGATTTTAGGCAAATGTAATGTTGATTTCATGTGTTCTAATATTTGATTATTTAGTTTATCATGTGATTAGCTAGTTTTAGGGTTTACACATGTGTTGGTGGATTTGATATTTTAGGGAAATTGTAATTTTTTTAAAAAAATGAGGAACACATGATTGATACTCGCTTTAGTATGAGTGAGTTTATTGTGGGATCTCTTGATATGTGGTTGTTGGTCTTACCTTTATGACTGATACACAAAAGTCAATTAGAGCTTTTAAAATACAATGATAATTGTGTTCTATGCAATTCATTTTACAAAGGCATGGATTACTTATTTATTTTCATTTAGGATGCCTCATGTGAGCTTTATTTTGTAAAAATGGGATGTGTATTATGGAGATTGATGCACACATATATTATGTGAATTTTATTATAGACTTTAGGAATGTGTTTTGTATGATGTGAATGAATTGATTAGATGTCAAAATGGAAAATAAGATTTGAGATTTGAAATTGTAGGTGGTATTCATTTTGGTTGTATTTACTCTAGTAAATTGAGTCTCAGTGCGATCCATATAGTTCTTATGAATCTGATTGATTTAAACATGTGTGATATTCAGCATTCTTATCTCAAATACATATTTTTTGATTCAAATATGAGTTCAGACACAATATGCTTAGTATTATATTACAACGGCCAACTCAGTGTTAGTGATGATTTCTTCTCTACGTACACTGGTGGAAAAAATCGTCTTATACAAGTTTCACGAATGGGCTGATTTTACAAGCATACAGAATGAATCATGAGGTCACTAAAAGTTTTTTTTTATTTTATTTTTTTTAGGTCACTGAAAGTTGATTCGACACGGTTTAGGATTAATCTCATATGTAGATTTCTGTTGGTGCCAGTTTTATTGCTACTCCATTAAATGACGAAGTATGTGAGTCAGTCATTAATGCAACAAGTATACAACCTGTAATTGTATACATCAAAATTGAGTTGAAACAAGTAGATGATAGCGAAGTTCATAATTTCACTGAAGCTGAATTTCATCCAAGCCTCGTCCACAATACTACTATCAGGGAACCATATCACCACCTCAATG
Organism: Cymbidium sinense; assembly: GCA_021442155.1. Lineage (NCBI taxonomy): Eukaryota > Viridiplantae > Streptophyta > Magnoliopsida > Asparagales > Orchidaceae > Cymbidium > Cymbidium sinense. The sequence continues at coordinate 64,713,965 of CM038220.1, read as the reverse complement.
AAGGATTTAGGTACATACCAAGTCATTATCTAATTAATATTTTTCATTTTAATCTTATACCGCATTTAAATCTGTAACGATGATTGAGATGTATCTGCATCTCCTATTCATGTTCATCATATTGCCTCGACTTCGATGGGTGAATATCATGGTGGTCATGTAGCACCTTTACCAACTGAAGATAAGGGCTACGAAATAATGTCTAGCACAAACGAGTTCTGACACAGATGACAGTGAAGGTGACATTGGAGAAAAACAATGTCCAAACTTTGGGAACGGTCATTTGCTAAGAGATTACTCTAACAAAATAAGCAATCAAGAGCACATGTTCAAGAGCAAAGATTACATTCGGCTTGCCAGACAAGAATGGGATGAACGAACTTCGATGGCCTCTCAACATTCTATTTTTCTAGAAGAGAATTTCATTCCAGACTTAAATGATGTGTTTCATGACAAAAGGCACCTTAAATTTACTCTTCAGGGTTGGTTCATAACAAACAATGTGGAATATGTAACATGTGACTCTAACAAGACAAGGTTCATTATACATTGCATACGTAACAGTCATTCCAGTAAGCCATGCTTGCGGCGTCTACATGCTCGGGCAAGCAAGAGGCTTGGTGGTGCCTGGAGGATTTAATATGACATCCACACATGTTCTCATTCGATGAGCACCGTGACACTAGTGCACATCAATTAGCTACTACATCCAACTTGTCATTAGATACTTGATTTGAAACCCAGGGAAATTATTGGTCATATGAAATCAAAATTTAATATTAAGGTATCCTACATGAAAGCTTGGGATGCACGTAGAAAGGCTATACATACTATTTTGGTAGTTGGGAAGAGTCATACTATTCACTAGATCACTTCATGGCTATTGTATGTGCAGTTATGCCTAGCACAGTGTACCGCATTCAGTCAAGTGAATCTGGTCATTTTCAGCCATATTCTGGTCATTTGGGTCATCTATAGTGAGTTGGCGATTTTGCAGACCAGTCCTAAGTCTTGATGGTACATTTCTCCTGGGAAAGTACAGAGGCACTCTTCTTACTATGATTGGTATTGATGCAAATAATGACTTATATCCTCTGACATTTGTAATAGTTGAAGTAGTGTAATGAGTCCTGGAGTTAGTTTATTAGGACATTACAGGACTTGATTCCACTTATATGTACTCGGCCTGATTTATGCATTATCTCGAACATTTAGCTTGAATGCGTGAATGAATTTTTCTAAACACCGCCACGCTATCTTAGAGAGAATTTCAAGAAGGCATGCAGAACTATTAGAATTTCTGATGCTGACTTTGTGTGTCAGAAGATGTACGTGGTAGGTAATACAACTGACATTCACACCTTCACACATTACATTACATACATAAGGAATATCAAAGAGAGGCTGCTGAGTGGTTGCTTGCAAGAGATGTGGAGAAGTGGTCATTGAGTAATGATGGTGAATATCGATATGGCACAATGACCACTAACACATCAGAGTATTTCAACTGCTCGAGGGCACATGGGATCACAACTAATTACATCAATTTATTACAATCTTGTATCAGTTCTTATGAAATGCCTAGACTAATCCGATCGTGAATGATTCAATATTTGCACCACGCGTCGGCTCATGCAATAAAATGAGCGAAGCTAGAGATGCCCGATCCCACAAGAATAAAAAATGTTTGCTATGTCCTCAATATCATTAAAGGTTGAATTGCAAGAACAAGATAGTTGTACATGCGTGACTAGCTTACTTACATTCCATGTCCGCATGTCATTACTGTGTTTGGGCAACGTCATTTGAGTCATTCATAGTACGTCTCTCACTACTACACTCTACAATGATACCACAATACGTATGAAGCTCAATTCCATGTCATACATACATTGACCATCATATTTGTCTGTCATCGATTGACCTACCACCGAATATCGAAGTGAACCGGACTGGATACCTGAGATATACCAAAATAAGGATAAGAATGTGCGAAGTAATAGAATATGTGGACTATGCAAAAATGTTTATAATGAGCTACTTGTCCACAAAATCATCTAGGACTTAGTGTGGTTAGATAATTATTTTCTTGTGTAGTTGTATGCCTAAAATATTTTTCTTGTGATTCCTTTCGCACTTAGTTTTCTTTGATTAAATTAATATGTTTTTTTGGTTTTATTCATGTTGTGATGAAGTAGTTTTTCTTGCTACTGTATATGTCTATACTTTAGTTTACTCAATGTTGCTGCTCATATATGTTATTTGCTGATGTATTTTACTCTAGATTGTTGCTAGTGTAGGAATGGTTTTACAATGATAAGTAGTTGTATGTTTAGGCTACTTTTTTTAAGTTAGCGTGTTGCCTGACAGGCTTACCCCTGTTGTTTTATGTTACCCTCACCGCTATACTATACTTTTGATGGCTAATGTATTTTGTTGACCTACACTTTCATAAGTTGTTTGCTAGGCAGTGAAATGGCATATGAGGAAGGAGGAGCATCATGTCGCAGACGAAGGAGCCTCCGAGACTACTGCCCGCACTGAGAGGTACACCCCAACATTACGCGCATGGCGGAACCATACACCGATGGTAAGTTTTATTATTTGTCAAAGCTATCATACTCTAAATGCCATTTTCATAAAATCATCAATTGTATTGTGTGGCGATAGTTGAGGCAACATCACACCTACTGATGTTCAGGGAGTGGCAAGGTAAACTACCCCAGATATATGGATGGACTGCGCGATGTTGGCTTAGACTGTGTTTCACAATTACAGTATATCAGGCTTGATCACCACCTGCTTATAGCCTTAGTTGAGCGCTGGTCACCATAGACAAACACATTTCATTTTGCTAGTGGTGAGATGCGAGGGACATGGCTATGATTCTAGGAGTACGGATTGACGAGCCTCCTATTATAGGACCTACAATGATTGGGGAGGGGAGACGATGGTTATCTTGGCCTGATTGTTACTATGAGCTGATCGGGAGACATCCCGAGCCCGATGTGGTATACCACGATCTAGTACAACCACATGTTACATCCACATTTCACGGGGATGATGCATAAGGACTGCCTACCTTTATGTTGCTGCGGTGGACATTTTATAGGGATTCATATTTGGATCTACCGATCGTCGAATTTTTGATGCACCTTAGAGTACATATTATTTTATGCTTTCTATACGCCCTCTAACGTACATTTACGATTTACCTCTACTGGACGATTTGAGCTTGTTCAATAGGAACTCCATTGGAGCATTGTGTTAACATAAGAAGTTGAATGAGGCAACTAGGCCAAAGTAGACCAACATGGCAGGATGTCTGCACCTACTTTAGGTTTGGTCGTGGGAGCATGTACATGTTGACCCATTATCAGTACCCTTTCCAGCAGAGTTGGATGGGTTGAGCGTTGGTTGTAGGTGGAATGAGGGTTACCTACGAGAGATGACACCTGGCCATGTTTGAGTGTGTGAGATGAGCTTGATGGTCTATGAGTCGAGAGCACATTTGGTTTATATTTTTACCTCCACAATCTTATGTATTCCATTTAATTTTTCTATCACGTTGTAGGTGATATGGGAGCCTTACGGATAGCAGATACGCACAAAGTGGTGTCGGGGGATTTATTTGGCTCTCGGTACCGTTGATCAACTGGAAAAGAATTGAGTGGTACCTCCCCATCATGTGCTCGAGCTTTGGTCTGTACCTGAGTAGAGCGCACCTATAGATCCTTCATTTCAGTCGATGTATGGCTGATGTTAACTGGTTGATTATCACCGGTTTACATATCATAAGGAGGTGACATGATTCAATTATTGGATGACGTTACACCTCTTACAATTGACCTATACATGAGGTGGTATCGGTCCTGGGCTTCCTTGTACATGCTCAGGGCTCTGACAATTCCTCCTACCACCTACTTTCCTCGAGCTCTTGGAGAGAGACTGATGGTAAGCATTGAAAAACCATATGCTACTCAAATATCTATATGTTATGAGAACTGAATTATATACTTGCTTGTGCAGCGAGAACATATCTTGGACACACAAGATATTTTCCAGCCTTATTTTGGGGGAGACCAGGACAATGATTTTTAGCATTCAATCAACACTTATGAGGAGTTATGTAGGGAACTACACAAGAATATGCACATATCGATAGTGTACATGAATATGATGAAGCTTTAGTTCTTCGCACATTCATCTTCTCGACCACATCTTGTAGGATTTGATGCTGTCCATCGCCTATACGATGTCGGTCCATACAGTTACCCATTTGGCACACCAGCTCCGTACTCTTATCAGGAAGCCATGTTCAGTCCATTTCAGTCATGGCAGGCAGTAGACCCTCCTATGTATCCTCATCCACCGGGCTACATGCGATATGCAGTGAGTGTACCCCGTCCCCCACCATCATCATGGGAGATACACACCCCTCGATGATCGAGTAGACCATCGACCAACCCGGAGATAAGCGCAAAGACGCAACACCATTTCAGACCGCCTCGATGACCACCCTTTCGATATATTCGGGAGTGATGACTTCCACCACGCAGGCACCACCGTCATTAGATATTCTCAGTTGTCGTCTATAGTTGTAGATCATCTGATAGCTTGATGTACACTATTTTGTCAATATTTTATATTTCTTATGTACACTGCATATCAAGACACCATTTACCTATGTTATATATTTTCATTTTAAGTAATTTGCATTTTTTCCTGCGGAATATCAGAGATATCTTGTTAGTATTAAACTATCAGACTTTAAAAATTTTGGAGAAGTAGATAAAAGCTTTGAATTTGTCATGCATGCAAACTTTGTAATCAGATTGTCACATCTACTATTTTTTTGCAAACTTTGTAATGATCCATCCACTATTGCTATTTTGAATCCATAATTTTCCATAAAAATTGTTATGCAACGGTCCAAAATTGCCTCTCTATATCAACATAAAAGTCATGGGAATTTCATGTCAATTCCAATGATACCAAGCTCATTAAATTCTGACAATAGAAGACTCCGGTACGGCCAAAATACTGCGGCTGGTCGCAATATTTAAAATCGTGCCGCTGATTTTTTGCATTCGCAAAATCTGCTATGCAAAGAGCCACAATCGCCATTTTTAGTCAACATAAAAGTCATGGGGAATTTTATGCCAATTCCAATGATACTAAGCTTTCTAAATTCTGACAACAGATGACTCGGTACCATGGGTAAAATCGGTGGTCACAATTCAAAAGCTACTGGCGATTGGTGAAATCGCAAAGGGAGCCACAACCTTTTTTGGTCAACATGAAAGTCATGGGGAAATTCATACCAATTCCAATGATACTAAGATTGCTAAATTTGACAAAGAACAGCTATGGTACGGCCAAAATACCGAGGCTGGTCGCACTATTCAAAACTGCGCCGCAGAATTTTCACGCATTAGCGAAATCTGCTATGTAAGGAGCCACAATTGCCTTTTTTGGTCAACATGAAAGTCATGGGGAATTTTGTAATTCCAATGATACTAAGGTCACTAAATTCCTACAATGGATGACTCCAATATGGCCAAAATATCGTAGTTCAAAATGTTTTTTAAAAAAAATTTCTCGAGGGTTAATTAATGCCGAGTGTACAACGCCAATCTCCCATTGCCTACTTTTAATTTTTTTTAGTGTCTAATATGCTAATTATGTTTTTAAACGTGCTTATTTTAAAAATTTAGCTATAAAAATATTTAATAAGTCATGATAATATTAAAAATATATTTATTTTTAATATTGAATGATATAGACATAAATTATTATAAGTAAATTGTTGATAACAATTTTTAGGATTTTTATCTGTTGAATTAGCTGATAATCATATAGTCATTCATAAGAGTTTATAAAGACTTGATTAAAATTATTAAATAAAAATAATCATTTTATTTTTATTATGTTTAAAAAATAGTGAAGGTAATTTATTATATTTAAATATGTTGCTTAGATTTCATTATTATTCAATTAGGATTTTTAATTAGTTTAATGATTATCATATTGTAAAAATAATAAGACAGAAGGTTCCATATCTATTGCTCATGAAATCCCAAGAACTTGAAATTTATGAATCACTATTGTTACAATCCTCTCCTACATAATTCTCCGACCTATTGAACGAGCTATCATCACCAACATATCCATTTAAAAAGACAGAAGACAACAGAGATTCATCCCTTCGATGTCTACACAGGCTTTCAGGTATATGAAGTATCATGTCCTTGTCTGCTTCTCTTAGACAAATGGGATCACGTGGATTTACACCTCCATAATTGTCTCCCCTTCTTGGTAGTTCTGGTGATGACATTACAGGAGTTTATGGGAACATTAAGTCTAAATGTTTCCTTGGGCTAGGCTTCAAGACCACAATCTTGGTTGGCTGAGATAATTTTTCAGTCATTGGCTGATAAGCAAAACCAGAATTCCATAGTGTATTTTTCAATTTGACACCGCTACCATATTGATGCTTTACCTTAGATTTTCTCTCATTTGTTTTCGATGGTTTCAACACTGGTAATTCGCTTTGTCTCAAGAGTATCATGGAACTCTTTAGACTCAAAAGCTTTTCATCTGTCGCTAGACATTTTGCTACGATGAACTTTTCATGAACAAGAGCCATTCTTTTATAGTTTAGATTCTCATGATGTAGACCACTTTGTGGCGCTTGAACATTGAAGGAATTGGACCTTGATGATTGTTGTCGGACTTCATATACATCTCTATAATCCCTGTTCTCATTGCAATAAGATTGAAGCTCTCTAGACTTCAATCTGTCAAAGTATCTGTTGACCTAACTTTTGGAGTGAGCTCTCAACTTCTCCATCTTAGACATAGGACTCCTCTAGACACTAAGAGTTCCTTAGTCTTAAGACATACTTCTAGTGATTAGGTGAACACTTGACCTAACCTTAGAGACTTAGAAGAGTTTATCATAGGACTAGGCTATGCATTTGGGACTTAAAGCAACCACTTATCCTATAGCCTAAATCTAGCCCACGTACACTCCTTCAAACTAGTCCAAATCAAATCTTAAATCAATTCCAACTCAATTGATTTTCTCAAATCTCAAATCAATTCCAACCAATCCAAATCAAATCTCAAATCAATCCCAACTCAATTAATTTTTTCAAATCTCAAATCAATTCCAACCAATCCAAATTAAAGCACAAATCAATTCCAACTCAATTGATTTTCTCAAAGCTCAAATCAATTCCAACTCAATCAATTTTCTCAAATCTTAAATCAATTCCAAACTCAATTCCAATTCCAAATGATTCAAATCCAAAATCAATCCCAAATCCAAAATCTTTCCTAAGCCTTATGAACCACATTCATAAGCTTAGCCAAACCCTTCAAATCAACCCAAAGCCAAGTGATTTCTTTATAAATCACTTATTCCATCATTTATATTCACAATTATAAATGAAATTGGCATCCAAATCATCCAAATCAAATGGATATAAATCAAACCAAATCAAAACCCTTCTTCAAAACTTTTGACCTACCTTAGCCAAATTCACAATCAAATCACTCCTAATTCACATGATTCTCTCATGGATCATTTATATTCTCATTTATATTCACAAATATATATGAGATATAAATTCAAATGGCTAAAACAAATCAATATAAATTCAAAACTCAAATCCAAATCTGATTTATATCCTTTAAGCCAATTTCTTGGATTTAGCCAAATCATTCTCAAATCAATCCAAACCCTTGGGTTTTCTCTACAAACAATCACTCCTTCAATCACATGCCCAAATATAATCATAAACTACAATCACCAAGCCAAAATCAAACTAACCCATGTCAAACCCATGATCATCATTTTGACTTGAAATTATCAAATGAATCAAAACTCATTTGACTCCAAATCACTTGCAATTGGATTTATATTTTAATCATAAGTCCATATGTGAGTTCAATCAAACTTGAATCAAGCCTTGATCAAGCCAATTGACCCATTTAGGCTCACTTGACCCAAAGTGACCTAAAACACCTTTTTGAGCTAAGTTCTAATCTAGCCCAAATTAGATTGAACTAAGCTCATCCAAACCTTACATTGTGATCAACAATCATCCTAAAATGATCAATCACTCAAATTGGGTCAAATCAAGTCAAACCTAGCCTTTGACCAAGTCAACATTTAGCCCAAATGAAACCCAAACTAGCCAAAATCTACCATATGCCAAATTGATTGAAACTATTGACTCAAACACATTCATGATCAATGAATGAACATGACCAAGCCCTCTCTTGAGCCAAACCAAGCCCAATTGGCCATTTGACCTAAGTTGACCTAAATTGACCTAAAAAGCTAAAATGGGTCAAATCTTGATCTAAACCAAATTTATTGCAACCAATGGGTCAAATTCATTCCAAATTGATCGTTGAACTTGACCAAAGCTTCAATTGACCAATTAGACCCAACCTAGCCCAATTGACTAAGAACCCAACTTGACCCAAAAGGTCAAATCAACTTGAAATCAAACCAAATCAAAATTGATTGAAACCAAAGCTTGCAATACATTTCAAATGATCAACCAAGCCTAAACCAACCCATGACCTAACCCTGGTCAATTGACCCTTTTGACCTAAATGAACCAAAACTAAATCTAAATCAAATTGAACCAAACCAATGATACCCATATGCTCCAAATGATCATTTGAACTTGACCCAATTGGTCAACTAACCCAATTTGTGACTTGACCTAAATGGGTCAAATTGAATCAATTCAAACCAAATGAACTCCAAATCACTTGAAATTTGGCCCAACCCACTTTTAAATCATTTCAAATCTGCCCAAATCAAACTCATGGCCAAATGACCACTTTGCCCTTAGGTCAAAGGGTATCCTATGACCAAATTCACTTAGAATTTGATCATTTCTTTGTCAAGGCTACTTAGCATCCTCTTATTGGGCCACATGGGCACCAAGGAGGGTGGTGAACATGACCCAATGAACTTGGGTTGGCCATGACCCAAGCCAAGGCCAAACTGACCTCTCCAATCATCTTTGAGCACTTAGATTATCAAATACACAAACCACTCACATGGACATCCACTCTCCTTCACTCCACTACCCAAAATGACTCATGTGGGGTGTTTTGTAGCTCAAATCATGCCTCCAATCCAAGCCATTGATCAAAAATGATAATTCAACCTCTCACTATTTGATCTAAGGAGGGAGAGATATACTCCCCTTCATTCTCACTCAAACGACAAGCAATTCCAAATGCAACTCATCCAATTCTCAACCAAAATCAAATTCACCTTGCACACACCATCCTTGGACCTCATCGAGCTCAAGCAAATCATTTCCCAAGTCTCCAAGCCACGGGAAGCATCACTTTGATCAAGGCCAATCACCATTGAAGGGGAACTTGGTCAACCGAGAAAACCACTTCAAATTAATGCTTGATTCCTTCAACATGGCTTCGTCTCTACTAGACGAAGCTACCTCCTCCATTGGAAGGGCCAGTGATAACCTCTGGCGATGTGATTGCTTGAAATAGTAGCTATAGGAAATTGTGCTTGGTCCTTTTCGATGGGAATTATAATCCCATGCAATCTTGATTATTGGATGTGCATCCCCCTCCTTTCGAAGGTGTGGGATCATTTTGATCCCAATCTGAGCTCGGGTGAGCTAGAATTGAACGAGAAAAGATGAACGGTGTTCGTCTCTCGTCGCTTACGAAGGAGAAGGATCATACACCGTCCGTTCCACGTGATTGGAATGGACGACTGTATTCAGATCATGCGTTAGATCCCTCTATTTTCTTCCTAAACTGTGGGATTGATCTCGTCCATATGATCTTAGATTGGACGGATCATAGAAAGCGTCGCCAGCTTACTCAACCGACGGACGTGACAACTTAAATAACATATCCCATGGCGCCAAGTGGAAAGCACGCCGCGTAAGCTGCCATGTGGCTCGATGGGATTAGTGGTTTAATTAGGCCTAATTAATTTAATTTTAATAATGAAATTTTTTAAAATCATAACTAATTATAAAAAAAATCAAAAAGAATGCAAACTCAAGCTCATTTTGAAGATATTTCAGAGGAGAATCTAAGAGAACTATAATTAATTGATTTTGAATAGTGACTTTGGCTTAATTAGGGTTTTATTAAACAATCTAATTAGTTTAATTACACCTTAATTAAGCATTCAATTAATCTAAAATTTTTATGATTGTCTAGGGGATGACCTCTGCCTCCCATATTTTTCGATTTTATTGATTGCTTAATAAGGAAAATCATTTGAGCAAGCCCTAATCACTCTCTTAATTAAATTAATTATATTTAAGGAATGAATAGTAGCTAAATTAGATACTTGAATATAATTATCCATGTTAAACAATAAAATCATTTGGGGAATATAATTGGGGACATTTTTCCTAATTTATTATTGGCTTATTATTAATCATAAGGTGAGAGATAATGAAATTATGATTGCCTCACATGTGTGAGAAAATCATAAGAGTAATTAACTGAGATCCCTTAAGTTTAATTAATTATTAATCATAAACTAATTACATTAGGCCCCTTTCATTTCTTAGGAGCATTGCAAATTTACTTTTCATGTGGTTGCATATCATATTGGCTTATTATTAATCAATTAATTAACTTAATGTGATATAGGTAAGGGATAATTAATCCATTTAATTCATACATTAACCTAGCTAAAAACATAAAATCAACTTAATTGTTCTAAATTAAACCAAACCAATTCACACATGGGGAAATGGATTAGGATTAGCAAACCCTTCTCATATTTCCTAAGTCAAATAAAATTCAAAAATAAAAATCTCCTTAAAATTTTGATTCACTTTAAATGATCTTATTTGGTTTGATGGTCCTTAGGAATTAATTAGGGTGAATGAAGTTATGTGCTTACATCCCTTTATTTCTTTCCAATCATGCTAAATATATTTTCCATATGAAATAATGCATCCACATCTTTTGAAAATTAATTAATAAAAATGTTTCCTTTTATGTCAAATTGCATGTGTTGGCTAAAATTAAAAATATGAGTGGCTATTATCACTATTAAATCAAAAATTATTTTTAAAACTTATAAATCAAAGATTATAAAATGAAGTGATGCTAGTTATAAATATTTATAAGCTTGAATGTGATGATAGCATAAGATGTGTATTATGAAGTCTTCTTTCTTTTAATATGGATTCACATAGGATTTGCAAAGTGTATAGTTCATTTGAAAAGAACATAACACTTGCCTAAATCTATTCCTATGCATCTCCATATTATGACTTAGAAAGAATCTTCATGTTACACATGTAAATCATACAACCAAATAAATGAAACATAAATTTTTTCATGGATTTTCTCAACCTTGTAGTTTTGTACATCTACATATATTTAATAAAAGTGGTATATTAGTCTGGACATCCCAGGTTGTGAGACTTTAAGTAGCCCTAAGTAAGTCTTATACCTTACGCCCCTAGTATAGAAAATAATGGCATCGTACTCACTTATAACTTTTATACATGTGGATGTGCATTTTGCTAATGGATGAAAAATCTCTCTTTTCTATATAATAAAGACATGCATAAATGATCCAATCAAAAAATGAAATATCCAAATTTCCAAATCACATCACTTTGCATTCATCATTAAAGTGTGCTAAGATTTGCATTGCATGTATAGGTATCTTAGGATTATTTATATGCATGGTATACATGATGGAAAGAAATGAGTGGGTGCGTGTTATGTGATAGCAATCCACCATAATTAATTCTAAGATGTCTTTCTTATTGAATAGGGCTATTTAAAGAGAACCCAAACTTAGGATCAATTAAAATACATAATAAATCATTCACTAAAGGAAATTCATTAATGAATCTATCTTAGAAATGCTTTAAGATAGAGATGAAAGAGAAGAGAACTTCTCTTCTCTTTTTCTTCATAACATTCATCATTAGTGTAGGTTCATTCGAACCAAATCAAATCACCAACTAAAATTGATAAATCAACTAAATCACTTAAAATGAAATCTTCTTCTAAATTGAATCTTTCATACTTAAAAAATTTCAACCTTAAAGTCTAGCTAAGACATGCCACATAAACCTTAAATGGAACACACATTAGACTAAGTCACCATTTTTAGCTCTATGTTAGGGCGTGCATGGTTCGATGCATACTTTTATTTTGTGGAGTAATGTTTTAGACTGGATGTTAGGGTGTATGTGCATAGTCTGGATGTTAGGCCGATATTATCCTAATCATACTTTTTTGCAGGGGGTTGTGCATAAGGGGCGTTGTAATAAAAATATAAATGATTTTTGCTGTGTAGGTTGCTTATATCCCTAAGCATAACCCAAATTAGGACATGTGGACTTGGTTACCCATGTGTGGGGTGCTAAGTCAAAATTATTCATATAACTACTTAAGTTATGTGGTATGTTTGTAAGTTTAATTAGATTTTCCTTTCCCATTTTGATGTAAATTTTGCAATTAAGATTTGGAATGAATGTTATGGGGGATTAGGATGAACATTGATTATAAGATCAAGTCTTATGTACCATGTGATGCCTTTGGAGAAACCATATTCTAATCAAGCCAAAAGAAGAAAGAAGAGAAGCTAATTAAAAAGAAGCAAATCAAAAATGAAGAATGAAGAATGAAGACCCCCATAACATGAATTCCTTTTAATTGTAATTATTCAATTGTAATCTGAGATGTATAAGGGTAGAGCTCGGCTACCCACATTTCTTTTCGGGTTGTACGGCTGTACCCGACCACACCGGCCTCTAATTCTTTTACGATAGCTTTATACAATTATTTGATGTTTGTTTAGCTTGTGCATTAGAAATGGCATGCCTTTTCATAGTTTCTTTATGATTGGTGATTGTTGTGTGGCCTGGATGCGATTAAGCTCTTATGAAAAAATAAATCTTCTATTAAATTAATCAATTCAAAATTAAACTAAATAATTCATAACTTCACATAAAGCATAAGAATTAAATCAAGATAATAAAAGATTTAGCAACCTCTTAGTTAGATATTGTATGTTTCACATCAAGCATAAATCATATTATCTCACTCTTGCCAATGGAGGGCTTCCACTTTTGCCAGAAAAATTGGCTTCACCTTTGAATGTCATGGTGGAAACACACCTCCTTCTTTCGATTTGGCCCATAACTAATTTTCTCATGTATTAGGTATATAAAATCTTATAGCCCATGTCAAAGTAAAAGTCTAAAGATCAAAATAAAACTTAACAAAATTTGTATTAGATTTAGGTCATTATTCATGCCCTTCATGATCTAGTCTCTTAGGGAGTGAGTTTAAAGACTTAGTCTCCTTTCTAAATAAGCAACAATATAGCCATATTGCAAAGCATAAGACTTACCTATATGTATTTAAAATCATAGGAGGAGTTAGTTAGCGACCACTCCAGGCAGTTGTAAGTCCAACAGTTGGGTGGTTTATCCTCTCGTGTGGAGGTAAACCATATGCTCATTTTGGCCATAGATTTAGGTCATGTTTTGGCCTTGCCAAAGCTCCCTAGATTTAGGATCTGAGGTTATTATTTTTCTTTGGGGCTATAAGCACAAATCCTCACCTCTTAGGCATTTCTATAATCTTGTATTGTGGAATTGTAAAACCTAGATTTCTAATAAAAAAAATTTCAACTCAAACATATGATTCTCTTCAGTTTCAAAAATATAAAGCCCAACCATAGGATAGTTTGGGATGCTCACTAGGCTTCCTAGTATCATGAGCATCCCATACTTATCTCTCTTTGGTTTTGATAATAACTCTCCCCTTTTGATCAATCCCACTTAATTTTAAAAAAAAATAACCAATTGATTGATAGTCTTATCTTTGAAATCTTTGGAGATATTGATCATTTATCTTAATATAGAATATTTTTAAGGAATCTCATTCCTTAGGATGTAATTAACTATGGGGGATTGCCTCCATAGGGAACTTAATGAACCGATTTAAATAAATCCTACTTTACTTTTTCATGTAAAGTAGGGAAAGATCTCTGGTACATTCGAAGACCCATTATGTCTTAGGAGTCCTCATTAGGTGATTAGGTCTATTATAGGGTAGTGACTTCTATCTCTCAAGATAGTATACTATTCCTTAATATTATACCTGATCACCCTAATGAGTACATCTGCAGATCTGTGTGGTGTCTACTCACATAAACACATACATAACAATCATAACACAAAAAGTAAACACCATAGTATCCAATTTATCGGTGCTAACCATCCTGAAGCCCTCTCACTTCTGAATTACTCTGCATGAGCCGCCATCCAGTAAATTTCTTTTGGTAGACACAATTGATGGATCACCCGGCATGGATTAGTTACACGTCCATGGCCAATGCTAGAGAAGTGAGGAGCCGAAGAGCGGTTCTCGTGCGCTCGACTAGGATGGATAGAACAAGAGAAGGAGGGAGGGAAGAGTCCTCATTCGGCTGGGAGCAGGAAAATAGAAGAGAACCCGACAGGCTTGTTCGATTGAAAACAAAGGGAACCCCTAGCTTGTGGTTGCTTGCTATTTTTTTAGCAATACCGAGGGAACGGTTTCGGCTTTAGGAGATGGAACTAGATGTGAGATCGGTTGGGTGAGGGATCATGCTTGCGGTTAAAGGAAATCGAACGAGAAAGAGGTTGATTGAGTGGGCTTTAAGTTTTATTTTAAAATTTAAGCTAATTAATATACTAATTATCCTAATTTATATACTAATCAACTCTAATCTGAATTTTATGATGACAAAAACATATAGTTAATATATATATTCCCCTCTTAGGTTATTCCAATGTTCCAAACACAATGACGTTGTCCGTTTTATGATCGGAAGCCGTTTGGTTTGAGTCGGCATCGAATTGGATCAATTTCGGATCAAAATTGCATGTCGCCACTTCAGATCGCTCGACATTTGTGTAGACTCGTCTGAATTGAGCGTGGATAGTCTCATTTGATAGATTTCAATATTTTAAAGCTAACGGTGCAATCTATTTTATGATCGAAGATTGTTTGGATATCATCACAGCTTCCCAACACTGATATACGTGTTGGCATATTGATAGCTCAATCGCTTGATCGGTTGATTATTAGATTGTGCAATATTTATATTCTAACCAAATTCGATGTTTTGAATGTGATGGTGAAGTCCGTTCATCGATTAGAGGTCATTTGAGCATTGTCGTAGCCTCCCGACTCTGATATACGTGTCGGCACATTGACAGCTCGATCGCTTGATCGGTTGATCATTAGATTGTGCAATATTTATAATTCGATCAATTTTGATATTCTAAACACGATGACGAAGTCTGTTAGTCAATCAGAGGTCATTTTGACAATTTTGGGTGACGTCCAGTGCATTTTGAGCCCCGATTTGTGCACTATTGCATCGAAAGTTTGTGTTGACTTGGCTTGACTTATGACACATATATGAAGGTAAAAAAAAATCTTCTTTAGTATTATGACCCCATATAAAGTTTTACAAAATATGCCTACATAGTAATGTCCTTTTTTGTTCAATTTTTCTTCTTGGGTTATGTTTCATTTTTTTGGCAAGGTTTTAGAAGGAACGGTACCTAAGTCCTGACTATTATTTCAGGTTTATCAGTGTGTTTAAGAGTTTTTTTTGGCTTATCATTGACTGGAATTCCTATTTTTATGAACAAACTACATGATAATCTCTAACTATAATAGGGCTTCTTGTAAAGATGTAATTACGGTTTATGAATATGATTCATTTCATTTTAAGTGGAAAATGTACATGATGATAGTGATGAAGTTGATTTTAGAGGAGATTCAAAGATGGAGGAGAAACGGCTGGAAAATAGCATTAAATGAGATTCTATATCAAGACACTAAGGACCAAATTGTATTTCAAGTTGGTAATTGTATGGGAATATGAAGCAAGTAAGAAAGATGTAAGAAAGGCATCATGAGAATATTATTTATAGGAGAGAACCTCAATGAGGTAAAATGACTTCAAAAGGTACACCCAAAGGTGTGACTCTCAAAGATGTAATTATTATCCATGCATCAATATAAAATGATAGAATTACCATCAAAATGAAGAAGCTTAATAATACACATAGTTGCATATGGAACTAATCTAACATGAGAGGAGTTGGATAAAATGTTGGAGGAGAAAAGGAGGAAAGTTGAAGAAGCTCAAATGGGGAAGCCATGGGATAGTGAGAAAAGAGTTGGGGTGTTATCAAACATTAGAGCGGCTCCAAAACAAGGATGTATCCATGCGGAAGAAGAAATGTAGAGGAAGATGAGAGGGCAAACCAGATGAAACTTTGGGTAAAAAAAACTTCGTCCTAAGCTCGTTTGCAAAAGTCCAAGTGATTAGTTGAAATCAATTTGAATATTAAGATTTTAGAGGAACAAAGATTTTTTTTATTGGTACTATACATGATAGGTGGGAAATGACGAGTTAAGTTTGAGTCATTTTGACTTGAGCTTAAAAGATTATTTAATAGATTTGAGCTCGAGCTTTATTATTTGTGTTTGAGTAAGCTCATGAGCCAAGTCATTTAATTTTTAAAGATAAAATAATTTTGATTCAGATAATTTTTTTGATAAAATGATAAAAAAATTTTAAAAAAATAGATAGAAGAGGTTGGGATATAATTTTTAAATATTTTTAATAATCTTATACTTAAAATATATTAAATTATATTAATATTTATTAAATAAGTTGGATCACAAGCTAATAAATCAAATCAGGACAAACTTGATCTTGATTTATTAGCTCATTAAATTTAGTTTACTAGCCATTTATTGAATCGAGCTCGTGGCTATCGGTGGAAAAAAAGGATTCATTTCCTTTTATTGGTCTATACATGGAATACTAGTGTCATGTTTAGAGAAATTATTACGTCCGGATTTAAAGGTAGTTAATGTCTACTCTAACATTACACCACGTGACAATTACATCATATATACATAATTGAGCGTTATTAGAGTCTAAGCAAATACATCAAAACTCATAATGATTTCTAATCAGTCTTTACCTTCAAGGTGGCCATGTGATCAATTTAAAAGAATGCAATATCTGACAAATATAGATATTTGGTTTGGCAAAAAAAAAAATTTGAATGTGTTTTAAAAGCATTAATTTTATTTAAACAAATTTAATATACAGTAATGAATTGAACTGTAGTGAACACTATCATGTCATGGATTTTAGGTTCACTGGTTAACTTGGTGAGGAAAAATATTATGCGAATTGATATTTTTTTATGACTCCATATCTATCTAATGCATTTCTTTCTTTAATTTATATTAAAAATAATATAAAAATTATTTAGAATCATGTGTCCCACTTTAGAGTCTCCCATGTAATATTTTCTCCTTGGTGAGGATGTTATAACTTCAAATTTTTCTCTTTGATTGATGTGCATATATTGACATATGAATTATTATTTTTTTACATTATTATTAATAATTCATTAGAAGATTAATTTTCAATTATGAGTTATATTATTTGATCACTTTTAAATATAAATTCAAAATGTCGAGGTACATTTTTAGCATTGAAAAAAATGTGATTTAATTTAAGAATTGCTTGGTTCCATATCGACGTGTCAATAAGATCTTATCCTCAAAATAGTTTGCCATAATTATTATGTCATGATACTTAATTTAGTCTTTATTTCTAAATTTATATTTTAAATAAATTTAACTTCATAATTATTTCACACTATATTATAAAATTTTATTGTATGAATATTGAATATTGCATGAGGATTTAGCACAAAAATAAATTATAGAAAACTTTTATAAAATATAGTGTAATTTTTATATTAAAATTTTAGAAAAAAAATTCATAGAAATTGAATTAGTTGAAATTATCTATCATATAAGTAAGATTATAAAATTTGTTTTCTCTTAACTTGAAGTTTGAATTCTAAAGTTGATAACACTTATTTAATCTATTGTATTCATGATAAATAAGTTTATACTAGGGTGATGACAGTTACTGATAATGATCGAAACTTATGTTAGTTCAATGTTATCGGTTAAGCAATTGCAATTAAGCAACAACAATTTAATGACATAAGCGAAGGAGACTAAGTAACAACGAATAAGTGATGGGAGTTAATGTTGATGTTTGTCTTTGTCAAACATCAAATAAAGTCTTAAAATTTTTTTAACTCTGTCTAATTTCTTGTCAAAATTTACACTCTTAAGTTAACAAATTTTTAAAAACTTTCATCATAATAAATAATTTTTATATTAAATTTATTGCTATATGATAGCTATTAAAAACATGTTCCACTTTTTTAAAGGAAAAAAATTATAATATCATAATAATAATTTTTAGCATTGTTGATTCTTGACCTCTTTCAACTAGTATAATTTGTCTCATCAAATATAATGAATTTAAATTTATTTTTAATTAATATCATAATCTTACAAATAAGAATAATAAGAGGGCAAACTTCAAGCTCTTCTTTCTTTATGATACTTCTTCTGCCATTTTTTTTTTATAAGGTTCGAAGTAAAGAAAGATTGCACGTACTGTAATCTCATCAACTCTCTTCTTTCTTAGGATAGCGGATGAGCTTTAGGGTTTCTCCTCTCGTTCCTTCGTCGATGACACCTAGCTTTCTGCTCCTTCCTCCCCTAGTTGAGAATGGTTTTATCCTCCCTTGGCTCTCAAATCCCTCCTTCCTTAGCCTCCGGCTGAAGAGCCTGGGGCTTCCTTACCCTTCTCTTCCAATTCCCCCTCATGGATTCCATGGAGCACTTCCCCTTCCTCTCTTCCTCCCTCTCCTCTAATTCACTCCTTGGTGCTCGCCCTTGGGGCCAAACTCCCTCTGAGCCGGGCAAGACACCTGTCCCCTCACTCTGCAATTGGAAGGATTTACTTTTTTTACATAATGAAATGAACAAGTCTTTAGCCTCAACTATCAGGTTAATGAGGTTAACTTCTCGGAAGAGGAAATTCAGGATGGACAAAAAGAATGACAACTTTCTTTGGTTGGCCATGCGATCGGTAAGTGCCCCTTCTATGGCTCCTTATTAGCTGCGGTCAAAAAGAAGTGGTCCTTCAAAGGAAGCCTTGAACTGCTAACTCTAGAGGGAGATTTCTTCCTCTTCAAATTTTCTTGCAAAGAAGACTTTGATCTCATCTGGGATAATGGACCGTGCTTTCTCAATCGAAGACCCTTTATATTCCAAAAGTGGTCTTGCAATTTTTCATCCATCAAAGAAAACTTTCTGAAAATCTATGAATCAAGTTGCCCAACTTCCCTTTGTGTTGTTGGAATAAAGCATGTTTTTCTAAAGTGGCGAGTCTGATTAGAATTCCCCTAGCCGTCGATTCCTTCACGGTGTCTAAAACTAGGGTTACCTTCGCGAGAATCTGCGTTCAGGTTAACCCTTCCTCCCCCCTTCCTGATGCAGTTTCTATCAATTTGAATGGCATCAAATTTAAGCAAGACATTCTTTATGATTGGAAGCATAAACCATGTGTCAAATATGCCTCCTTTGCACATGAAGACCATTCCTGTCCTTTTAACTCCAACCAACCCCTTCTTCACAGAGGTCGTAGCAGGAGCAGGACTCATCGGACAACAAATGTGGCATCTCAATCCATCCCCGCCTCTCTCCCAAGTCACCCACAGACTATTATTCAAAGCTCTGATCAATAGCCAGACTCTTTGCATTCACTCCCAAAAGAGAGTGAATGACTCCCCTCCTCCACCATAAACATGCTAAAACCAGCCTCCCACCCACCTCCAGCCCCTGAGCAAATATCAACATGTTGCTCAAACATGTTTCACCACATCCTCAAATAGGTTATCTCTTATCTAATATTACTCGCTTCACTGATACTTCTCCTCAAGGTTTCATATGCTCAAATGCTAGACCACCCCTCTAATATTCTTGGGAAGTCCTTGAACCTGAGAAGACTAACTGATTCAAAGAAGTTCAAGTCTCTCACATGCTAGAAAAAAGCTAAGCTCACAATAATAATAAGGCAAAAAGCCCTAATCTCTCATACTTCTTCATGATTCATTGGATCTAGAGCGTTCGTGGTCTTTTGGTGGTAGTAGGCTAAATGATTGCAGATTAGTTGGGAATATCACCTTGATATTCTGTCTTATTGAAACTAAACTTAATTTGGATTCTATTGAATTAAGCCCTTTCTCTCAGAAGTTCAAGCTATTTCTTTATGAAGATAACATCTCCAACTTTGAGTGCCACCGGAAGGATATGGATTAAGTGGAACTCGCTTCTATTTCCTTCAATCATTTGATTAGTACACCCCAATGAATGGTGAATTCATGATTGATAGCTCTACCTCCTTTTTCTTCACTTGCATTTATGCTTTTAACAAGGCTTTGATTGACTGGATTTGTGGAATTCACTGCGGGATATCTCCTAATTTATGGATGTGCCTTGGATCCTTATGGGCGATTTTAATTGTGTTCTCTATAACAAATAAAATATGGAGGCAAACCCTTGATCCCAGTGACTCGACTTTAGGGACTATGTTCAAGGCGTGAACTTATGGATTTTCCACTCTAGTTTGTTTTTTACCTAGTCCAATCATTGATTAATTATATTCAAACTAGGATTGATAGAGTGTTGTGCAACCTAAAGTGAGGGGACCATTTTTGACATCCTACTAAAGTTACTGGCCCTCTCTCCTCGATCACTCATAAATCATCTCTTATCTTCAACATAACTTCTCCCACAGTTTATGTTTCACAACTCTTGGACTACTATCCCTACTTTCTCTGAGAGGTCCAAAAGGCTTGGAATACTTTTGTCCCCTCTTTATGTTTTCTCTAAAAACTTAAACTCACTAGAGATGCTTTAAAAGCAAAAAATGGGACTCCTCATCCCTTAAGAACCTTATCAAATCCACCAAAAATGACCAAGAGAAAGCCCTCCTTTCTCTTGAGAAGGATTTTAAGAGATGTCCTTGATATCAAAGAAAGATATCAAGACTTATCAAACAAGGAAGCTCTCTGGGATAAACAGAGAGCAAAAGTCCATTGGCTCACAAATTCTCATGACCATCTCAAATTCTTGTACACTTCCATTAAGGAGAGAAAGAATATCAATCTTATTAGAGAACTTCATTCTAGCGAGGGCTTGATCTCTAATCCTATTGATATTGCCTAAAAAATCTGTAATTTCTACTCGGCTCTCTTCAATATGGATAGCTCCATGGCTCTTAGCATACATGAAGTCCCCAGTGATAATATTCTCTCCTCAGATCAATCTTCAGATCTAGCTACTTAGGTGAGCTCAAATGAAATCTGTTCGGCCCTCCAAGAAATTAATGAAAACAAATCACCTGGGCCTGATGGGTTTATGTCCAAATTCTATTCTCACTATTGTGATTTCATTAGCAAACAATTTCTACTAGCAGCAAATCACTTCTTTAAATGTAACAAACTTCTTAGTATGTTCAAACACAGCCTCATTACCCTCATCCCTAAGACCAAGCACACAAGATCTTTAGCTGATTTTAGGCCTATTTCTCTTTGTAATAATTTTATAAAGTGCTTGCAAAGGTTTTGATGAATAGAATAAAAAAGGTTCTGCCTTCAATAATACATTAGGCCCAATCTGCTTTTATTCTAAAGAGGGATATTTCTGATAATATAGCCTTGGCGTATGAAATCTGTTGGGATTTCTCTAAGAAACACGAGAGCTTCATAGCAAAATTGACTTAAGGAAGGCTTTTGAGACTATTAACAGAAATTCAATTCTTCTCAGGGTTCAACAAAAAGGCGTTCCTTCAAAATTTGTAGGTTGGATCTCTGTCCGTATCACTGACATCTCGTTCTCTATAGTCCTTAATGGCGAGATAAGGGGCTTCTTCTCCTCATCAAATAGCCTTAGACAAGGCTGCCCTCTCTCTCCCTTCTTATTCACCCTGGCTATGGACACCTTTTCCTGTTTGCTGGATAGAGAATTGAATCTCAGACGTTACATTCCCTCTATGCAGGTAACTCTCTAATTTCTCACCTTCTTTTTGCAAATGATCTTTTAGCTGTTGGGAATGTGGATATCTAGACTACAGTATCTCTCAAAGGCAGTTTAGATATGCTTCAGACTACAATGGGTTTGAGTGTTAATGCCGAAAAGTCGATCATTTGCTTTTCAAAAGCTTCTAGCACTAATGAACACTTCTGTAATATTTTAAATATGACTCAAGAGAGTTTCCCACTTAAATACTTGGGTCTTCCTCTTATTGATGGCTCACTCAAGTCGATTCATTTCAATTCTCTCTTGATAGATTGTTCACTTGGTTGGCTAAAGTCAAAATTCCTTTCTTTTGGGCGATTTCAATTACTTCAATCTGATCAATAGCTTTCTTTCTTTATGGTTTGATCGTGGCGGTTCCAAAATGTGTTATTAAAATTTCTTTATGTGCTAAAGCGGCAACGAAGATCCATCTCATATCCTAGAATAAAACTACTCTTCCTAGCGATAAGGGGGGAGCAGGTCTCTTGTCTGCTTCCTCTCTAAACCTCCTATGTAAGTCTAAACAGTTCTAGCGGGTTTTGACCAAAGCTTCCCCACTTTCAAATTGGATTATTAATAGATATGCGTCCCTTTGGTCTAAACTCCCAGGTTGGTCCTCCTCTCGGAAAGATTTAAGGTTATGCAATTTTAGGGATCATCTTACTTTCAATATTAGTAATGGCGCCTCTCTTTCTCTATTCTTCAATCCATGATGTGCACAAAATTCTCTATATAAAATCCTTGGCCCCTCCTGCTTCGATATTCTGAATTTTTCTCCCCTTGCCTCTCTTAATTCTATCATCCATAATGAGGTTTGGCTCCTCCCTAAAGCCCTATAGTCAAATTTTCAGCACTGTTATAATATCATTAGTGATATCAAAGTGGGTATAGGCAATGACTATATAATATGGAAGGATTGCAATGTCCCAACTAATACTATCCTCAAACAGATTATTTTTTATTGCTATCCTATCTTGAAGTGGTATAAGGAAATCGGTTCAAGGTTCTATTAACTACGTGATTTTTCTTTGGATATATCGTTAAAAACATCGATACTCTTGAGGCAGGACTTGGCTCCAATTTTGATTGTTGCCTCTCGGTCCTCGAATCCCATCCTCACCTATTCTTCCAATGCACTCCATGTGTGGTGATTAGGAACCTTTTGCGAAGGTTTTCTGCTTCCTTCACTCTCAGCAAGTATTGGAGTTAACACCTAACCCTCATAAAGCTTTGAAAAGGCTTCATTATCTTATTACTACCATTACTGTTTACTCCATTTGGAGAGAGAAGAACTACATGTTTCATCAAAAAGGGGCTTCACCTCCTTACGTTCTAGTTTCCAACATCCGATCTCTAGTAGCTCTTAAACTCAGAAGGTGGAAGTTCAAATCAAATTGGCCAACTCATGTTACCCTATCTCTGGAATTGTGGAGGGGAGATCTTTGAGATGGTTACCTTTTGGCTTTCTTTTTCTCACTGTGTTTTTGGTTGTTTCCCAATTCTTTGCTGGGGGTTGTTTCTTTTTAAACATACTATTACAATAAAGGATAATTTTTAAAAAGGAGCATATAATTAATAAAATTTATCAAAAGGAGTATTCTAAAAAAGAAATTTAAAAAGGAGCAAATACGTAAATTGCATCCACGTTTTCAAATAAAAAAAATAAAAAAATAATTAAAAATTCTGAAAACGTGAATAGTAATCACGTTTTGGGAAAACCTGATTACTATTCATGTTTTCTAATTTTCTATTTTTTAACTTTTAATAATAAGATTTTGTTGAATGTTTAAATATATAAAATAATAATAAATAATTAAATGTATTTAATTAGCAAATTATGTGATTTCGATCTATTTTTTTAAATTTAAAAAAAAATCTATAGAATAAAATTAAAATTAAATAGTAAATTTAAAATAATTACAAATAGATAATTTTAAAATAATTTATGACATTTTCTGAATCTTAAAATAATTATTAAAATAGTTTTATTATGAGAAATAATATTATAAATATATTAATTAATGTTTTTTTTTATAAATAAGATTAATTAATATTAATTACAAAAACTAATTTTAACTTAGACATACTTATAAATTTTAAAGAAATCTTATTAATTTATTATAAATAGTGTTTTCATATGTAGTTTATTTTTTTTGTTTCAAAATTTTAATTTCTAATGAATTAGTAAAAATTTTAAATAATTTATTTTAATTTTTTAATATTTTATTTTAAGTTAGAAAATTTAAAATTATCTCGTATTTTTAATAAATTAAAAGAACTATATATATATATTATTAATTTTATTTAATAAGTTATTGTTTGATATACATATTATATAATTTTACTTATTAATAAGTTAATTTGATTATTT
This sequence comes from Cymbidium sinense, assembly GCA_021442155.1. NCBI lineage: Eukaryota > Viridiplantae > Streptophyta > Magnoliopsida > Asparagales > Orchidaceae > Cymbidium > Cymbidium sinense. The sequence continues at coordinate 64,689,553 of CM038220.1, read as the reverse complement.
GTATTATATACATAATAAGTAAATTTATATAATTAATATATATAATAATAACTTATTAAATAAAATAAAAAGTAAAATGCATACTTTTATTAATATATTAAAATATAGGAGAGAAGTTTAAATTTTTTTTTAAATATTGTACATAAAATATTTTAAAAAAATTTAATAAATAAATTCCACAGATTCGTTAGAAATTTAAATTTTAAAACAAAAAATATATTGTAGAATGAAAACACCAAATAATATAAATTAGTAAGATTTTTTTTTAAATTATTAAAAATTCTAAGTTAAAATTAGTTTTACGATTAATAAAATTAATCTTATTTATAAATAAAATATAAACTATTATAATTATAGTACTATTTATCAATATAAAATTTTTTTAAGTAATTATTTTAAGATTCAAAAAAATATCATAAGTTAATTTTAAATTATCTAGTTCAAATTTTTTTAAACTTACTATTTAAAATTAATATTATTTTATATATTTTCATAAAATTAAAAATGATAAATAATAATCTTACCTTATTTATATATTTTAAATATGTTGATTTAATATATTTAAAATTCTATCAAATATTATTATTAAAATTGTTAAAAAAAAAAATTAGAAAACGTGAATAGTAATCACGTTCTCTGAAAACTACTACGTTTTTTGCTCCATTAAATTTTTTTTTTATAAAAAAACTCCTTTTGCTAAATTTTATTAATTAAAGCTCCTTTTAAAAATTATCCCCTAAAATTGACATTAATAACAAAATATTGATGCTTTAGAAAATAAGTCTTATTCTAGAGACCATTCTAAACGTCATCCCCTCTTGGCCAAACTTCTCTCTCTAATTAAAGCGAAATTAGCTCTCATCGTAGGTTCATCTATCATCCTATAAATTCTCTTTTATAATATATTTCACCTCAAGTAATTACTGAATAGATATTTATTTGGTCATTAGACATCTCATCTCTTCTTTTGCTTATTTATATCCTGATATATAAATGTCCCTTTCTTTATCTCCAACAATCCATCTCATGCTTCTCCTTGCCTTCACCCTCTCGCTCTCTAACATGGATGCAAAATATGAAATCTGCATTCGCGGGATAAGATCTCATTGCCATTAATGGAAAACTACCACTTCTAAAAGTATTATTTGGTAGTGTAGATCGTTTGATATTGGCAGCAATGGCTAAAATTACTTTGGGAATTGGAAGAATTCTTGTGACAATGGTATAATGGCGCTTGGATTTAGAGGAGGAGAGAACGAGTTTTATTCAATGCTTAATGCTCTGCGATCGCTTTTGATCGCAATTGGGGAATTATGGACGATTCGCTTTAATAATTATATTACAAATTATTATATATTATTTAGATTTTCTTCATCCGTGTATCTATAATTTGTTTATTATCAAGGAACTATTTATTCTTTGTATTTGTCAGTTAAATAAAAGAAGATTGCATATCTTTTTAGTTTTCATGTACTTGGGTTGGAATAAAATAGATGCAAAGTATATTATTATATATTTTTATTTTTTAGTTATTTGAATGGCCATTCCTGCATATATTTATGCACACGCTTTAAAATTCTGTTAAATATACTATGGTAGTAAAATGCATATTTTTTAAAAATAAATATTTATTTTGTATCTCACTTAAGATCTCATTTGTTGAAGTTAGAAAATTCGCCTTTAAAAAAAAATTTAATTCGCAATTTGATTTGGTAAAATTAAAATTACCATTAATGCCATTCTCTATTAAATTTTTTTGAAATTAGCTCAAATTTTATAACTTTAATTTAATTTAATCTCGTAAAAGTGAACTTCACACAAGCTAATTAAATCTCATATATTAGGAAAACAATTTCACAATCAGTATCAAAAAGCACTCTTTTCATACATATTAGTACCAATTAGAACCTAATTAATTATGATTACTTATCAGTTTTATTATTTTAAAGTAATGTTAGAGCAACTAAATAAATTATAATTATTATTTAATCATCTAAGTTAAATATTATTAAAGCTAATTTAAACATTAATTAATATTGATGAATCTATTCATCTTGCAAATTTGATTTCAATTCCTTCTTAGATTTTACATTAATTTTACAATCATTAAAATTATAAATCCTTAAAATATAAAGTTAAATAGTTAACTATGATTTAATATGTGTGCCTAATATTTTTTAAATTTACAGTTTTAAAATTTAATAAATTTAAATTTTTTGTGTTAGAACATTTACGGTGGTAAAGAGGATGTGTTTAATATTTTAGTTTTATATGAAAATCTAACTTGCATACAAGTTAAGAGAAGAGTTGTAAAACAAATAATTTTATGTGAAAACTCAAAAGAGAGTGATGTAGCTAAGAGATGGAGGTTGAGCTAATTGTAATGATCAAGTGAAGGTCGACAACTATAATCATGCTATTATAGTAAAATGATGATGATTGGGCAACATGATTGGGAGACTAGAGTTAAGCAAGCGTCTTTGGTGAGAATTGTCATTAGAGATGAGATGATGGGTATGGGTTGCCAAGTTATTCAAGACTTCATAGTTCTACCATTCGATCAACCTATCGAACCAATTTGCTAAAGCTAAAGGGATTTATGCCATAACTTTTAAGGAGTCTAATTAATAGTCATGAGTTGCTAACTTTAAGCTGATTTAGCTGAGTGGATTTATTTTCTATGAGTCAATTTGTTAGTGTTGATTTTGAAAAGTAGAATTTATATTTTGGAGGAAGACATTGATTACGAAAGCAAAGATTTACATCATAGGTGATGCAAAATGAACCAAAGTTAGCATTTGTTGAAAAGATAACATGCCATGCTTTTATGTAAAGAATTTTTTTATTTATTCACACATAAAAAATTACTAATTAATTCACACCAAAATATTATAATTATATTTATTAATGTGGTCTTTATATCCACAATTATACATTCATTTTATTATTTGTTTCTACACAAAAAGCTAAAAAAACCTAACATAAAGTTTGGTTTTTTTTTGTAGTAAAAAGAGTTGAGGCAGCCACGTAGATTTATAAAGATGCTTTAGTTTGAGTTAGGAGAATGATCAATTAGTCTTTTACATCATCTTCTTCACTATAACTATCTTCCATTCTTATTATCTTACAAACAAAAATTAATATTCACGTGACAATTAGAGTTTTTATGTTCAATGATGCTCAATCTCTTTAAAATTTGCAGCTTTAAAATTATTGTTGCCTATTTTGATATGGCTCACTTTCAGACTTGGGTCAGTGAGCTTATCAGTTGGGCTAGAGAAAATATTCTAATTTGAGTTTGGGCATATCTATGATATATCTACCTACCATTGGCCTCACATGTAGATGCAGGTGTGATATCAACGCTTAATAATTTCTCCACAATATGATTAACATATGAATATTATGTCAGTATCTAACAAATCATTCATCCCATTTTGAAGCTTTTACATGATGGCAAAATTTTTAAATTAGGCATAATGCTAATCTTAATTAGCAATTTAGGCACAAAAAAATATGAATATAATAGTCATAGTCGTCCTTACAACGGACAACTAGCTGTAATTTAATTTTTTTAAAAAAATTTGGGGGCAGTTTTTGTATTTTGCATGTGTCGGAGTCAAATGGTGTCGGAATTGAGAAAACTTGGTATTGTTGGAATCGTAACAAAATTTTCTACAACTTTTATGTTGGTCAAAATTTACGATTGCAGCAGTCTGATTTTGTGAATGTAAATTATTGTGTAGGAGATGAAATTTGAATTGTCATATTTTACACATCGAATCATTCGATGTCGAGTCGAGCAAACTTTATATGGTTCAAATCATAACAAAATTTTATACAACTTTTATGTTGGTTAAAATTTACGATTGAGCCGATCGCGATTTTGAATCGCCAAAAAGCTGTGGCCAGAAAAATTTGGGCTGTCCCATTTTACGCGTGTCGGGCATCTGATTGTCGAATCGAGTGAAATTCATATCTTTGGAATCATGAGAAAATTTTCTACAACTTTTATGTTGATCAAAATTTACGATTCGGGATCTTGATTTTTTCGAATCGCAAAAGCTACGGAGTAGCTGAAATTTTGAAGAAACAATTATTTTGTATCGAATCATCATCGTCAGTGAACTTTATATCGTTAGAATCATAACAAAATTTTCTACAACTATCATGTTGGTGAGAATTTATGATTACGGCCCGATGCGCAGCAGATTTTGCAAATGCACGAAAACTACTGGAGCGAAATTTGGGCGACAATCGTATTTTGGCATTATTTGAGTCATGGTATCGCTCCGGGTCAAAGCGAACTTTATATCATTGGAATTGTAAGAAAATATTCTACAACTATCATGTTGGTCAAAATTTGTGATTGTGGCCTGATGCGCAGCATATTTTGTGAAATGAACAATAATGAAATGCACAAATAACTCATGATAAACTAACACTTTTAATGAAGTGTAATTAACAACTTTTTAAGAGTCATGACATATAAATAGGTGTTGCTAGTGCATTAGTCTTATTGTTTGGAGATAATTATTCATATTGATTATATTCATATAAGAGAAGTGAATGTGCTAGTATTAGAAATGTAGCCATTTTCAAATAAGGATAAGAAGCCAACTCAAACTAAGTTTACAACACAAACTAACTACCTCTCTACTATTACTACCAAAGGGAATATCATCACTAAAAAATATACATTAATGTACAACTTCTTCTAAACACTTAAAGCTGTATAAATAAAGCAGCACAAAAAAGATATGAATATTTATAGATTAAGGTAACCAAAACAAGAAAATAGTTCCTAACGATGCCTGCGAGACAAAATACAATAAGATAGGTACATATATAACAAAATGTAATCCTATATGGACAGAAGATAATAGTGCAAACGACTATCTCTGACGATGCCTGCGATGTGGTATCGCATCACTACCGGGCATGTAATGGGCTGGTGGTCATCGCAGTCGGTCTCGTATATGATGTTCCAGATGCTGGTCTTCCTCTTCAACCTTTCGGAGGTTGCAGTAACCGGGTGTAGCACTAGGTACATCGGAGACTGCGTAGCGAGAAACCATGATACAATCCATGGGGTGTCATATGGAATGAGGCCCATATGTAGGAGGGGCTGGTATCACGCGTGCATCGTGATCACATAGCTTCCGTATGAATCTAATGTTGGAATATATATCTGATGGTCCACCGGTGGAGATGATCAATATATCCATCACTACATCGGACGATGAAGTACGGAATGCTAGTATCCACATGCGCTATCGAAATATGCATGTTACGCTCCTCCACAACCCTCATATTGTTGGTGATTGCTGAAAATCTATGTCCTCATCCCTCCCAAAATATCACTGGAATATGTCCTCAGTATTTAATATGTGCTCACGCAACATTATCAGAACTCTAATTGTGATGGAATTAGTAAAAAAAATTATTATTACAGTGATGAAATGCGGGATTACCATGAGTCGGTCTCTAGGAGCTCGAGGGTAATAAGCGTCTAGAGGTATTATAGGTGCCTTCAACATATATAGTGAAGCCCAAGATCGATACCATCTCATGTATCGATTAATGGCTGGCTCCCCCCTCTTGCTAGGAAGAGTCTACCACCACAACTAAATCCGTCGCTTCTACTCATCCTACCACTTTATAGGACTCGATGTGACCGAAGCCCATAGGCAAGCATTGGCCGGATTCAGAAGGATCACGGATTTTCATCGACAAGTGGCAAAAATATAGGATCTTAGTGAGAACCAATGAAACAACTTGAAGCCATCTTCACATCGCCATGGTGCGATGAATGCGACTAATCATCGCTGGCGGGGAAGATCATCATCTAGTCATAGCGAGAGAGTTGAAGTGTGTAGATGGACAAGGTGGTGGCAAGCGATCTTAAGCGGTCTTGGTCATTAGGATAAGGGAAAGCTTGGCTTGTGTGGCAGGAGGATCGCCCGTGGCTAAATCAAGCGTGAAGAAGCGAAGAGGCGAGTAGGAGTTTTTTATTTATTTATATTTATATTCAAAGAATTTGATCTCAGATTCAATTTCTTTTCTCCGGATCTGATCACGACTTTCTTGACAGCATCTACCTACGATATTCAAACCAGTTCACCTCCTTAGGCCTGAAGATTCCGCATTCGATCTCTATTGTATCTTCCACGAATTCCTTTGCAATATATTTCCTCTTTTTATGTTAGTAAGAGCCATGCGGAGGGGTTTAGGAGGGAGCGAAAAGAACCTCCCATTGACATAGAGCATATAAAAATATTTAATAAGTCATGATATTATATATATATATATATATATATATATATATATATAATGTTGAATGATATAGACATAAATTATTATAAGTAAATTGTTGATAATAATTTTAAGATTTTATCATTTAAATTAGCTGATAATCATATAGTCATTCCTAAGAGTTTATAAAGACTTGATTAAAATTATTAAATAAAAATAATCATTTTATTTTTATTATGTTTACAAAATAGTGAAGGTAATTTATTATATTTAAATATGTTGCTTAGATTTCATTATTATTCAATTAGGATTTTTAATTAGTTTAATGATTATCATATTTTAAAAATAGTAAAACAGAAGGTTCCATATCTATTGCTCATGAAATCCCAAGAACTTGAAATTTATGAATCACTATTGTTACAATCCTCTCTACATAATTCTCGACCTCTTAAAGCGAGCTATCATCACCAACATATCCATTTGAAAAGGCAGAAGACAACAGAGATTCATCCCCCGATGTCTACGGGCTTTCGGTATATGAAGTTTCATGTCCTTGTATGCTTCTCTTAGACAAATGGGATCACGAGGATTTAGACCTCCATAATTGTCTCCTCTTCTTGGTATTTCTGATGATGACATTATAGGAGGTTATGGGGACTTTAAGTCTAAATGTTTTCTTGGGCTAGGCTTCAAGAGGTCCTGATCTTGGTTGGTTGAGATAATTTTTAGGTCATTGGTAATGAGAAAAACCGAGAATTCCATAGTGTATTTTTCAATTGAAACCGCTACCATATTGATGCTTTACCTTATTTTCTCTCATTTGTTTTGATGGTTTCCAACGGTAATTTTCTTTGTCTCAAGAGTATCATGGAACTCTTTAGACTCCAAAAGCTTTTCATCTATCGCAGGGCATTTTGCTTCGATGAACTTTTCATGAACAAGAGCCATTCTTTTATAGTTTAGATTCTCATGATGTAGACCATTTTGTGGCACTTGAACATTGAAGGAATTGGATCTTGATGATTGTTGTCGGACTTCATATACATCTCTATAATCCCTGTTCTCATTGCAATAAGATTGAAGCTCTCTAGACTTCAATGTCAAAAGCTGACCTCACTTTTGGAGTGAGCTCTCAACTTCTCCATCTTAGACATAGGACTCCTCACAGACAGAGTTCCTTAGTCTTAAGACACTAGTGATTAGGTGAACACTTGACCTAACCCAGAGACTTAGAAGAGTTTATCATAGGACTAGGCTATGAATTAGGGACTTAAAGCAACCACTTAACCTATAGCTAAATCCGCCCATGTACACTCCTTCAACCCAGTCCAAATCAAATCTTAAATCAATTCCAACACAATTGATTTTCTCAAATCTCAAATCAATTCCAACCAATCCAAATCAAATCTCAAATCAATCCCAACTCAATTAATTTTCTCAAATCTCAAATCAATTCCAACAAATCCAAATCAAAGCTCAAATCATTTCTAACTCAATTGATTTTCTCAAAGCTCAAATCAATCCCAACTCAATCAATTTTCTCAAATCTCAAATCAATTCCAAACTCAATTCCAATTCCAAATGATTTAAATCCAAAATCAATCCCAAATCCAAAATCTTTCCTAAGCCTTATGAACCACATTCATAAAACTTACCCTTCAAATCAACCCAAAAGCCAAGTGATTTCTTTATAAATCACTTATTCCATCATTTATATTCACAATTATAAATGAAATTGGCATCCAAATCATCCAAATCAAATGAATATAAATTGAACCAAATCAAAACCCCTTCTTCAAAACTTTTGACCTACCTTAGCCAAATTCACAATCAAACCACTCCTAATTCACATGATTCTCTCATGGATCATTTATATTCCCACTTATATTCACAAATATAGATGAGATATAAATTCAAATAGCTAAAACAAATCAATATAAATTCAAAACTCAAATCCAAATCCAATTTATATCCTTTAAGCCAATTTCTTGGATTTAGCCAAATCATTCTCAAATCAATCCAAACCCTTGGATTTTCTCTTCAAACAATCACTCCTTCAATCACATGCCCAAATATAATCATAAACTACAATCACCAAGCCAAAATCAAACTAACCCATGATCATCATTTTGACTTGAAATTGTCAAATGAACCAAAACTCATTTGACTCTAAATCACTTGCAATTGGATTTATATTTCAATCATAAGTTCATATGTGAGTTCAACCAAACTTGAATCAAGCCTTGATCAAATTGACCCATTTAGGCTCACTTGACCCAAAGTGACCTAAAACACCTTTTTGAGCTAAGTTCTAATCCGACCCAAATTAGATTGAACTAAGCTCATCCAAACCTCACATTGTGATCAACAATCATCCTAGAATGATCAATCACTCAAATTGGGTCAAATAAAGTCAAACTTAGCCTTTGACCAAGTCAACATTTAGCCCAAATGAAACTAGCCAAAATCACCATATGACAAATTGATTGAAACCATTGACTCAAACACATTCATGATCAATGAATGAACATGACCAAGCCCTCACTTGAGCCAAACCAATCCCAATTGGCCATTGACCTAAGTTGACCTAAATTGACCAAAAAAGCTAAAATGGGACAAATCTTGATCTAAGCCAAATTGAATTGCAAATGGGTAATTCCAAATTGATCATTGAACTTGACCAAATTCAATTGACCAATTAGACCTAGCCTAATTGACCATGAACCCAACTTGACCCAAAAGGTCAAATCAACTTGAAATCAAACCAAATCAAAATTGATTGAAACATGGGCTCAAAATTTGCCAACCTCGATGAAAAGAGTATTTTAAAGTGGCGATGTAATTTTAGAAGGCAGATGAGATAGTAGATAAGACACTACCCAGAGATTTCATCCTCATTTTGTGGGGACTTTAGTATCATCTTCTGTTTGCTTGTATAAAAGGTTGCAGATCCCGTGGCAAAGAAGACGTTGTAAATTGATCTAATATCTTAGATTTTTTATATTAATATTTAATATATTCTAATTTAGCGCAGTCTTTTCAGTTATTAAAATTTACTTGAAATCTCTATGTCTGAGCACATGCATGTATTTATAGTTTAGATAATTTCACCTAATCAGTGATTTCATTGATTTTAAAATTCATAATTAGAATGAAATCCCTCAATTTTTTGATTGAAGGAAGCCTCCATGATTTTTATAAATTTTGATTTAGTATATACTGCACTTGCACAAAGAGTTCGGATCCGGTAGCGCAAGTTGTAAATTGATCTAATATCTTATTAGATTTTCCATATTAATATTTAATATATTCCAATTTGCATTAGCCTTTTAGAAATTAAAATTTACACTTGAAATCTCTATGTCAGCACAGTATTTATAGTTTAGATAATTTCATAATAAGTGATTTCATTGATTTTAAAATTCATAATTAAAATGAAATCTCTCAATTTTTTGATTGAAGGAAGCCTCCATGATTTTTATAAATTTTGATCTAGTATCACATTCTGTCTGCTTGCACAAAGAGTTGTAGATCCGGTGGCGAAGAAGGCATTGTAAATTGATCTAATATCTTATTAGATTTTTTAGACTCATATTTAATTGATTCCAATTTAGCCTGTGCAACCTTTTTAATATTAAAATTTGGACTTAAAATCTCTATGTCTGACCACATGCAAGAATTTATAGCTTAGCTAATTTCATCTAACTAATGAAATTATCGCTCTTGAAAATCATAATTAGGATGAAACTCATTAATTTTTTATTAAAAGAGGCCCTATGATTTTTGTAGATTTTGATTTAGTATCTTCTTTTGTCTGCTTGTACAAAGGGTTGCAGATCCGGTGGCGAAGAAAGCATTTCGATTTAGATTGCAATTTAATACACTAGTGGCACTTAGTTTACTTGTTGAGCTTTTACATTTCTTCCAATTTGATTATGCTCAATTTACATCAATTTTGATAAGTTATGTCGATTTCAGTATTTGTTGCTTTAGCCCTACTCATGCTTATCAGCTAGCATAGTAATCACCTCCACATTTGTATAAGAATTATTAAACCCAATTTGGATTTATCCTCAGATTTTGAGTTTATTGCAAGTTTGTTATGAGTTTGGCATTAGTCTCCCCAATTCCAATTAAAGCTTGCCTGAGAAATTTGGAAGAAAAGAGGACTCACTTTACCTTTAATTTAAGTCATATAAGTTTGCAATTAGAGTTTGTGAGTTTAATATTAGCCTCCCAAAAGTTTATGAGTTTAATATTAGCCTTCCCCAAATTTTACTTGCATTTTAAAGAAATATTCTATTTTCCACAAAATTTGCTTTAAAGGCCCCTCTTTTTTTTTTTATTTGATGCTATAAAATTAGGCAGTTTTCTACATAGCACTCTCTAAGTTATTTTATCCTCCTATTTTTTTTTTAAGTCAAAGTTTGACAAAATTTTGACCTCGCCTCATCCCCATGTAGGCTATTGGTTTTTTGGCCTATCTGAGCATGAGTGGTGTCTTGTGACCATGAGTTTTCATCGTCGCTCTCTTGAGCACAACGTGGTCTTGGACTGAAAGAATACATCTGCAATATATAATTATTCTCCCCTCCCCTTTTTTTCTAAGTTAGAACTTACAAAATTTTGGCGACATTTGAGGGGCGACATCTAACAAGTGTTTGGCTTACGGTGCTCTTAAGCATAGCAGTGTGTATTGCGCACCTATTTTTTTTTATCTGGCCTCTTGAGCACAACGAGGTCTTCAAACCTACAAAGCAACACAAGTATGTATATATCACATTCACAAATCCCATGATGTCGACTTATTTTGCGGCTTGTGCTCAAAGGCAGGTTGGGTTGCAATTGGGGATGCAAGGTAAAGGGTGTGACGCTGAAAATCAGAAGAAGAATTCGCCTCTTGACGATGTTCTTCCTTGATTTTGCAGCAAAGGGGAGGTTGGAAGGCTAAAGCAAGGAATGTGACCAAAAATAGAAAGAAGAATTCACCTCTTGACGATGTTCTTCTCCCTATTTTGCGGTGAAGCGAAGGTAGGAAGGCTACGGGGAGTGCGACGTTGAAAATTGATAAAAGAATTCACCTCTTGATGATGTTCTTCTCGATTCGGCGTGGTGGCGGAAGAAGCTAGTATGTGATCGATCGAAATCGAAAGAAGAATTCGTCTCATGATGATGTTCTTCTCTCGATTCGTGATGAAAATGGAAAAAAAATTGGATGTTAAGCTTATGAGAAAATTCGAAACGGCGATTTGCAGGATGGATTATGCAGAACGGGCCAAAATAGTGGGCTGGTGAGCTGTATGAAGGCTGGATGCAGTTTGGTGGGCTGGCGGGTCAAGGAATGCAGTGGGTTAATGGGCTGATGAGCCATGGGAAGGAGCTGCGGGCTGGTCACGCGGGTCAGAATGAAGGGAGGCAGAGCGACTCAGGCCAGACACGGCTGGAGGCTAGGTGGAGTGTGGCTGAACACGTCGGTGGATCGGGCATGCTGGTGCGCCGCAGGCTCGCTACAAGTATCGGGCTGGAGGCAGGTCGAAGATGGGAGTGGTCCTGCGGGCTTTGGGCAGAGGCGAGCTGCGCAATTTTATGGGAGATATCCGGCGATTTGTTTTTGAAGGTTGAACGGGCAGTGGTACGCGCGCGTACACTGGCGGTGGATGGGCGGTCAGCGGGGCGGTGGGCGAGCAGATGCGGCCCGCAGTAGAGACAGGTCCAGGTTGCAGCATCGCGGGATGGAATCACGCGCGGCGTGATGGCAGTTCGTGAGCTACGGTCGTGGGCTCGAGTCAGCGGAGGGCTGGCGAAAGTGAAACGCGAATCGGGTCACGAGCCGCGGCAGCTTATCGTCGGCAGGAGCAGTTGCGGATCGCGGAGGCAGTCACCGAACAGCAGACGCACAGTCGTCTCTACGCAGTGGCGGAAAATGCCGGAGGATTACAGCAAAGCGCAGTCACACAGGTTGGTGCAGCGGAACGGGTCATGAACGCAATTTCAGGGAGCGGCCGGGCAGCCAGGCACATGGTGGGACCAGTGGCGGATGTGATTTCACAGGAGATGTGAGGCACAGAGCTGATGGGAGCAGTGTGAGAATTTGGCCGTGGGCCCGAATTTGGATTTGCAGAATTCTATCGGAGCGCGCCGAACTGAGGAAATCGAGAGAGGGGGGGAGAATTTTTTTCATTTTACCTTTGTTTTTCTATTTTCGATCGGAGAGGAATGAGGAGGAGAGAAAAAATGTGGGATGCAAGGAATGAGGAGAAGTTAGAGTGGGGAGGGTTACGTAGAAGGCTTACATAGCTTTTGCATGCATGGTGCTACAGTACCACTGGAGAGAAGAACAATGGCGGGCACTGTATGAGAGATCAATGGCTTGGTTTGCAGTCGGCTTCAAGCAGGAGCAGGAAGGGAGGATGGGAAGAGCAAGTAAGGATCCCACATGATTTTTTTTTTCCTTTTTTAGGTGGTGCCTGTAGTCGAGGTTGAGGGAGGCGGAGTCGAGGGCGGAGAGAGATGGGAGCCTTCATTTGCTACCGTTCCCCTTGCAGTTCTTGCAGTTGAGGGAGGCGAAAAGCACAAGCCAGTGCCTGCCGATCGAGAGTCTCCTCATGGATGATGATAATCTTGTGCGGTTAAGGGAGAAGAAAAACTGAGCGGGAGTAGTTGCTTACGTGCATGCGGTTGAAGGAGTTTGAACGAGAGCGGGAGCGATTGCATGCTACCTGTATGTGGAGGAGCGGGGTCGAGTGGGGTAATTTTTTTAAACTAAGTATCATTAGAATCTTAATTAAGTAATTAAGTATTAATAAAAAAATTTAAGAATAGGTATATAGTCAATTAGTGGGCGTGCGTGCGTGCACGTGAAATTGAGGAGTCTAATTTAGTGGCTGGTTAATGTATTTGACATTACGGAGCCATTGCTAATTGGCGGCCGACATTATTAGGGCCTATCTCCTGGTTTCATTTCGATTTGGCCAAATCGCTTCCTCCACGTAGAGCTCGACTCGACCATTCCTCCCTCTCGAACTTCCGTCCTGCGTGGGTCCGCATTGCGTCTTGTCCGTATTGATGAAACTTCTTTTTTTCCGACCTCTTTTACACTGTTTGATGACTTCCCTCTCCCATTTAGCAGCCGTTGGAAGTCAACATTAGCTTTCGGTGATGATTCCGGCAGCTCCATTTTGTTTGAGGAAAATTCCCTTTGGCGGATTCTACATTTTTTTGCACTTCCCCGTTGTTCTTCATAAACACAGTAAATCACTTTCTTTATCAATTTATAAATTAATAGAGTACGTGTGCTAGGGGTTAGAGTTGTATGGTTAGACTTTTGTTTGGGATTTGATTTTTAGGTTTGTGTTGGTGTTGCGGTTTAGGTGTTAAGTAGCCAAAAGTAGTATTAATTAGGGTGTCGATTAATATAAATTTATGATTATTCATATAGCTTGTTTTGCAAGAATGATTAGAGAATTTGTTTCGCTGATTCTTTTCTATGGAGGCGAACTGAGTATCGATGAGCAATTCAGTCCAAGTTATGTGGGAGGTCAAAATCATCCAGTTAAGGTTCAGCGTCACAGCACCTTACTGGAATTGAAACAACGAATTATGAGAAGCTTGCACATTGATCCAGAGCACTACACAGTCACTCTAACAAATCGTTATCCAATGGGTAGTGGATTTATAATATATCTGATGAGTTTGAAGTTACACTTGGCGAAGCTTCCCGGATGTTGGTGTTGTATGTCGAAGTGGAAGATGTTAATATTGCATCCACATCGGTGTAGGTCGTAGATATACCTAACACATACAGATTTCGCGCACAAGCACCTCGGGGATACAACGCGCTTTGATGAGTTGATTCCCGTAATATATCATCAACATTTATCGATTATACTTGTAATAATTAATATGATAATTTGTTGCTCACTTATAAGTTATGTGGCGGTGGCGATCATCGTTGGATGAACCGTATGTGCCTGAGTCTTTGTAGTCGAAGATGAGTATCGACTATGAGTAGTGGCTCGTAGTGAGGGCGGGATATTAGTGATGATGACTGTCGGGTTAGAAAACTGCTTGAGAATATAGAAGTCATAATCTACTGAAAAATCACTCATTTTGCAATATTGACAGTGAGAGTCATATGTTGTCCACAAATGAGTATGTGATGTGTCAAACTAGAGAGTGGGACAACGATGTTTTCTTTGGCAATGAACGCCTAAGAGATGAAATTGAAATTCCAAATGACCTTGTTGAAGGTATGTGTTTTGCAAGTAAACGGAGTCTACAATTTGCTGTTGTTGGGTGGTGCATAGTAAATAATGTGCAATTCCAAATAGTTACCTCTAAGAACTACAGTTGTATGTACATGAGGATAGTCCTACAAGACCTGTAAGTGGCTGTTTACATTGTGAGAGCTTGGGGGGTTCTTGGAGAATATCAAGAGTTGGTGAAAATCATAGATGTGTCAATCATTGATGCATCGGTCATCGGCGTGTACTTCAAAATTCATAGCGTACTTCATCATACTTGTCAGGCACCAGATTGATCTGAAGCCTAGAGAGATTATAGGTAGAATGGAGTCGAAATTCAATGTTAAAGTTTCATATATGAAAGCTTGGGATGCAAGGCGTAAGGCCATAAAAGTAATATTCGGCAGCTGGGAAGAGTCCTATAGGACTCTCAGTCTTTATATGGAATCAGTTTGTGGTACTTTATCTGGTACAGTCTATAGAATTCAATCTACCACTACACAGCATTTCCAGAGACTTTTTTGGGCTTTTGGACCTTCAATAATGGGATGGAGTAGCTGCTGACCAGTATTGAGCTTAGAAGGTACTTTTTTTGTTGGGCAAGTATGGTATACATTATTAGTAGAATCGATAATAATGGTTCATTTCTAGCATTTGCTATTGTGGAGTCCGAGAATGTTGATTCCTGGTTGTGGTTCTTGATGTGCTTGCATGATGTGTTGCCCGTAGTATCTGCTAGACGTGATTTGTGCATAATATCTGATAAACATGTTGGTCTGTTACATGGATGCAAAGAGATTTTTCCATGGGCAGCTCACAAGCATTGTTTGCGTCATTTGCGTGAAAATTTTAAGAAGGTCATATGCAGGTTGGGGATTGGTGATGTTGAGTTTCTATGCCAAAAAATGTATATGGTAGGTAATACTGATGATATTCGTCAGTATAACCATTTAATGTTAGATATTAAAATGTTAAAAAGCGTACAATTGGCTTGTAGCGTGACCTTAAATGGTCCCATGCGATGGTGGTATGCGTTATGGGACAATGATGATGAATGCATCAGTGTTTTAATGGTGTCCTAAAATGGGCACATGGTTTTCTTGATTAGAGCTTTAATCACTTACTATTACAACTTAGTAGCCTTGTTGGTAAGCGGCTATCCACCTTTCAACAAGAAATTGGCTTATACTCGAGAGGTTGTCCACCTATTATATCGAAAGGGAGAAGGCATTTCCACGACCTAAATATCAACCCATGTGAGATGCAGGTTTTTGATAGGTCCAGTCGATCATTCAGAGTTGATTTGCTAGATAATGGCCTCTGTCATTGTAATTATGGCAGAACGATCATATTTCATTGTCCATGCCCACATGTGATTGCTGCATTGGGATTTTGAAGGTTGAACCATCTCACGTGTGTGTCCTACTCTAGTATAAGATGATATACATAAATGAATTTCATACTCTACCAGATCATTCTGATTGGCCATCTCTCAGTGTAGAGCATGGATTAGTCGCGTTGCAGCCACCTAACTTTCGCAGAAGGTCAGGCCGATCTCGTACGAATAGATTCAAAAACACAATGGATGAAAATGTAGGTAGCAATAGTAGAACTTGTAGCATATGCGAAATAGCGGTCATCTGGTGTCGTCTCATAATAATAACGGTCGATGGTACATTTTCCTTTTACTTATAGGTTTTAGATTTTACACATAGGATAATGCTTATCTTTCTCTCTTGTCTTGCTACTTAGATTTTATAATATTAACACTATTATTATGCTTCTTTTTTTTAATGGTATGATGGTAGAGAGCACCGCCTAAGCGTCGGCGACCATCACCGTGATCGTCCATCCTGCACGACTACACACACTTGGGAGTGGTGCGATTCCACACAGACGCTGGAGGAAGTCAGCTATCACACGGTTTAGGGTTTAGAACATTCATCTTTCGTGTCTGTACTACATTTTATTTATCTGTTTCATTACAAACTTGAGTCGTACGTTAAATTTGGTTATGTCATAATGAACTTCTTATTATTTGTCCATTTAAAATGAATTTGTTAACTTCATATGATTGTCATCCATTAAACTATTACCAACGGATCTGATCAAGTATGTTTTTTGTATAATGTATGTTCTCAAACTTCATTATTGTTAAAAACCACTAATCAAAAGGCATCACATGTAAAGTGCATACATAGTCAACTATATTATTAACAATATAAATGATTAAATGGAATTTAAAAAATAAAATTAGAAATAAATTTTTTTAAAATTTATACATAAAATTTAACAAATTATCTCTCCCCACAATAAAGAGAGAAAAGTTTAATGGATCCAAATTGATAATAAATTATGCTCTATACAATAAAAACATACTCATGTAGATAAAATAAAAGTTAGAAAAGACAAATATAAAAACAATAATAGAGAACCTCGAGGGGAGAAGAAAATTAATAGAACACACTTTCACATTAACTGCTGAAACAGATGCTCCATCTATATTCTAACATCAAATATGGTGTTCAAAACTACTTAAAAAAATTAACAAAGCGGTGCCCAATTGGTGGTGGCTACTCAACCTGTACATAACGTGAAGCGTGGCATGGCGTGCCCATTAATTATACTATTCTTAATTTTTTTATTAATACTTAATTACCTAATTAAGATTCTAATGATACTCAGTGAGTATGCATGGCGGTTTGAGTTATTGGAAATTAATATATTTTTTTCTTAATTAATTTTCAAATATTAATCAATTTTAAAATGAATTGTATGCCGACATCATCATATGGTCAATATATATATATTGATTCAAGGTAATTTCATTATTCTGAATGCAATGGCGCAGTCCATTTCACGAACGGACGTCATTTGGTTCGAGTCAGCGCCAAATTGAGTCAATTTCAGCTCAAAATGCGTCATCACTTTTGACCACTCAGTTTCGCTTAGACTCATCTGAATTGAGTGCGAAAAGCCTTACCTGATAGATTTCGGCATTTTGAAGCCAATGGCATGATCAATTTTGCAAACGGAGGTCGTTTGACTTGCGTGCCTACTAACCTAGATATGCGTGCAAGCATGTTGATGATGGCGATGGTTGATTATTAATTCCATATATATATATATATATATATATATATATATATATATATATATATATATATATATATATATATATATATATATCCTGACCAATTTTGACATTTTGAATGTGATGGAGATATCCGTTCGTCGATCGGAGGTCATTTGAGTTGATTTTGGTCACATCCTACGCATTTTAGCCTCGATTTGCGTGTCACTTCAAATCATTCGACATTTTACAGACTTGTTTGAATTGAGCGCGGATAGTCTCATTTGATAGATTTTGATATTTTGAAGCTAACGACATGATCAATTTCATGAACGAGTCATTGGACATTGTCATAGCTTCGACTTCGATATGCATGTACATTAATAGCTCTTGTCGATTGATCGTTAAATTTTGCAATATCTATATTATGATCAATTTTGACATTCTGAATGACAAAGTCATTCATTATCGAGAGGTCGTTTCGACCATTTTCAAGGATGTCTAGTGCATTTTGAACCCCGATTTGCACACAGTCACTTCAAAAGTTCATCGAATTTGACTTGCGAGCTGGACTCGACTTGTGACACACATATGGAGGTCAATGAAACCAAAGCATGCAATATATTTCAAATGATCAACTTAAACCAACCATGACTAACAATTGGGTTAAATGGGTCAAATTGTCAACTTGACCCATTTGACCTAAATGAACAAAATCTAAACCAAAAATTAAATCAAACTAATGATACCCATAGGCTCCAAATGATCATTTGAACTTGACCTAACCAATTGGTCAACCAAACCCAATTTGACCCAACTTGACATAAATGGGTCAAATTGAATCAATTCAAACCAAATGGACTCCAAATCACTTGAAATTTAGCCCAACCCACTTTTGAATCATTTCAAATATGCCCAAATCAAACTCATGTCCAAATGACCACTTTGCCCTTAGGTCAAAGTGTATCCTATGACCAAATTAACTTAGAATTTGATCATTTCTTTCTCAAGGCCACTTAGCATCCTCTTATTGGGCCACATGGGCACCAAGGAGAGTGGTGAACATGATCCAATGAGCTTGGGTTGGCCATGACCCAAGCCAAGGCCAAACTGGCCTCCCCAATCATTTTTGAGCACTTGGATCATCAAATACACTAACCACTCACATGGACATCCACTCTCCTTCACTCCAAAATGACCCAAAATGATGGGTGTTTTGCTCAAATCGTGCCTCTAATCCAAGTCATTGATCAAAATGGCAATCTCATCGTCGATCCATGGAGGGGAGATATACTCCCCTCATTCTCACTCAAGCGACAAGCAATCCATTCCTCAAAGCTTGAGAGGTTGAAGCCTCCCAAGCTTTTCAAAGCCATTCAAGCTCCCCATTTCCCATTTTGGTTTTACTCAAAGTTGTCAAAAGTTCAATTCTAAATCCAACTCATCCAATTCTTAACCTAAATCAAATTAACCTTACACACACCATCCTTGGACCTCATTGAGCTCAAGCAAATCATTTCCCAAGTCTCCAAGCCACGGGAAGCATCACTTTGATCAAGGCCAATCACCATTGAAGGGGAGCTTGGTCAACCGAGCGAACTACTTCAAATTAATGCTTGATTCCTTCAATGTAGCTTTGTCTCTACTAGATGAAGCTGCCTCCTTGATTGGAAGTGCCAGTGATAACCTCCGACGATGTGATTGCTTGAAACCGTAGCTATAGGAAATTTTGCTTGGCCCTTTTCGAAGGGAATTGTAATCCCATGCAATCTTGACTTTTGGATGTGCATCCCCCTCCTTTCAAAGGTGTGGGATCATTTTGATCCCAATCCGAGCTCGAGTGAGCTCGAATTGAACAAGGAAAGACGAACGGTGTTCTTCTCTCGTTACTTGCGAAGGAGAAGGATCATACGCCATCCGTTCCGTGATTAGAATGGATGATTATGATCAGATCATGAGTTAGATCCCTCTATTTCCTTTCTAAACCATGGATTGATCGTCCATCCATCTGATTGGGCGATCCAGAGCGCATCACCTTTTCGGTAGACGGATGTGACAACTTATATAACATATCCCGTGGTGCCATATGGAAAGCATGCCATTTGATGAGCGTAGCCGCCATGGCGATGGGATTAGGGGTTTAATTAGGTCTAATTAATTCAATTTTAATGGTGAAACTTCCTAAAATCATAACTAATTATAAAAAAATCTAAAAAATGCAAACTCAGGCTCATTTTGAAGATATTTGAGAGGAGAATCTAGGAGAATTATAATTAATTGATTTGAATAGTGACTTTGGCCTAATTAGGATTTTATTAAAAAATTTAATTAGCTTAATTACACCTTAATTAAGCATTCAATTAATCTCAAATTTTTTATGAATTTCTAGGGGGATGACCTCTGCCTCCCATATTTTTCTAGGATTTTATTGATGGCTTAATTAGGAAAATCATATGAGCAAGCCCTAATCACTCTCTTAATCAAATTAATTATAATTAAGGAATGAATAGTAGCTAAATTAATTACTTGAATATAATTATCCATGTTAAACAATAAAATAATTTGGGGAATATGATTGAGGACAATTTTCCTAATTTATTTCCCAAGTATTCTTTACCTTTGAAACTTAAATTAATTAATTGGTTAATGGAATGATTAGTTGATTAATCAAGTAATTAGATCTTCAAAATGAGGGAATCAAAACCTAGTGGATTGATTGAATTATTTAGGGATTAGGATTAAGGCCTTGCCCTTGATCCTTTCCCCTAAGTTAACTTTATCATTTAAATTAAAGCATAATCAAAGCATTTAATCAATTCATTAATGGCCTAATGAAATCAAAATTAAAAATTAATTCACCCAACCTAAATAACCTTTAATTCATCTTGGGTAGCTCCTTGGGTGTTCAACCCAAGGTGAGAGATAATGAAATTATGATTGGCTCACATGTGTGAGAAAATCATAAAAGTAAATTGAGATCCCTTAAGTTTAATTAATTATTAATCATAAGCTAATTACATTAAGCCCCTTTCATTTCTTGGAGCATTGAAAATTTACTTTTATGTGGTTGCATATCATATTAGCTTATTATTAATCAATTACTTAACTTAAGGTGATATAGGTAAGAGATAATTAATCCATTTAATTCATACATTAACCTAGCTAAAAACATAAAATCAACTTAATTGTTCTAAATTAAACAAACCAATTCACACATGAGGGAATGGATTAGGATTAGCAAACCCTTCTCATATTTCCTATGTCAAATATAATTCAAAAATAAAAATCTCCTTAAGGAATTTTGATTCACTTTAAATGATTTTATTTGGTTTGATGATCCTTAGGAATTAATTAGGGTGAATGATGTTATGTGCTTACATCCCTTTATTTCTTTCCAATCATGCTAAATATTATTTGCCATATGAAATAATGCATCCATATCTTTTGAAAATCAATTAATAAAATGTTTCCTTTTATGTCAAATTGCATGTGTTGGCTAAAATTAAAATATGAGTGGCTATTATCACTATAAATCAAAATTATTTTCAAAACTTATAAACCAAAGATTATAAAATGAAGTGATGCTAGTTATAAATATTTATAAGCTTGCATGTGATGATAGCATAAGATGTGTATTATGAAGTCTTCTTTCTTTCTCTTAATATGGATTCACATAGGATTTGCAAAGTGTATAGTTCATTTGAAAAGAACATAACACTTGCCTAAATCTATTCTATGCATCTCCATATTATGACTTAGAAAGAATCTTCATGTTACATGTAAATCATAAAACCAAATAAATGAAACATAAATTTTTTCATGGATTTTTTTTCACTTGTAGTTTTGTACATCAACATATATTTAAGAAAAGTGGTATATTACGGACATCCGGGTTGTGAGACTTTAAGTAGCCCTAAGTAGGTCTTTTACCTTACGCCCCTAGTGTAGAAAATAATGGCATCATACTCACTTATAACTTTTATACATGTGGATGTGCATTTAGCTAATGGATGAAAAATCTCTCTATTCTATAATAAAGACATGCATAAATGATCCAATCAACAAATGAAATATCCAAATTTCCAAATCACATCTCTTTGCATTCATCATCAAAGTGTCCTAAGATTTGCATTGCATGTAGGTATATGATTATTCATATGCATGGTATACATGATGGAAAGAAATGAGTGGGTGTGTGTTATGTGATAGTAATCCACCATAATAATTTTCTTATTGAATAGGGCTATTTAAAGAGAACCCAAACTTAGGATCAATTAAAATACATAATAAATCATTCACTAAAGGAAATTCATTAATGAATCTATCTTAGAAATGCTTTAAGATAGATGATGAGAAGTTCTCTTCTTTTTTTTTCTCTTCATAATATTCAGTCATTAAGTGTAGGTTCATTCGAACTAAATCAAATCACCAACTAATATTGACAAATCAACTATATCACTTAAAATGAAATCATCTTCTAAATTGAATCTTTCATACTTAAAAAATTTTAACCTTAAAGTCTAAGACATGCCACATCCAAATACACACATTAGACTAAGTCACCATTTTTTTGGCTCTATGTTAGGGCGGTGCATGTTTGATGCATACTTTTATTTTATGGTGTAATGTTTTAGACGGATGTTAGGGTGTAGTCTGGATGTTAGGCGATATTAGCCTAATCATGCTTTTGTAGGGGTTGTGCTTAAGGGTGTTGTAATAAAATATAAATGATTTTTTGTATGTGTAGGTTGCTCTAAACATAACCCAAATTTGGTGGACTTGGTTACCCATGTGTGGGGTGCTAAGTCCAAATTATTCATATAACTGCTTAGGTTGTGTGGTATGTTTAGCTAACTTTTGTTTTGCAAGTTTAATTAGATTTCCCTTTCCCATTTTGATGTAAATTTTACAATTAAGATTTGGAAAGAATGTTATGAGGGATTAGGATGAACATTGATTATAAGATCAAGTCTTATGTACCATGTGATGCCTTTGGAGCAACCATATTCTAATCAAGCCAAAAAGAAGAAAGAAGAGATGCTAATCAAAAAGAAGCAAATCAAAATGAAGAATGGAAGAAAACCCCATAACATGAATTCCTTTTAATTGTAATTATTCATTTATAATATGGGATGTATAAGGGTAGAGCTGGCCATCTACACATTTCGGGTTGTCAACACCGCCGCCTCCTCTTTATTCTTCGATAGCTTTATAAAATTATTTGATATTATTTAGCTTGTGTATTAGAAATGACATGCCTTTTATAGTTTCTTTATGATTGGTGATTGTTGTGTCGGATGCGATTAGGCTCTTGGGAAAAATAAATCTTCTATCAAATTAATCAATTCAAAATTAAACTAAACAATTCATAACTTCACCTAAAGCCTAAGAATTAAGCCAAGATAATAAAAAATTTAGCAACCTCTTAGTTGGATTTTGTATGTTTCACATCAAGCATAAATCATATTATCTCACTCTTGCCAATGGAGAGCTTCCACTTTTGCTAGAGAAAATGGCTTTGAGAGTCATGAAAAACACACCTCCTTCTTTTGATTTGGCCATAACTAATTTTCTCATATATTAGGCATATAAAATCCTATAGCTGTGTGTCAAAGCAAAAGTACAAAGATCAAAATAAAACTTAACAAAATTTGTATAGATTTTGCCATTATTCATGCCCTTCATGATCTAGTCTCTAGGTGAGTTTAAGGACTTAGTCTCCTTTCTAAATAAGCAAACTTAGCCATATTGCAAAGCATAAGGCTTGCCAATATGTATTTAAAATCATAGGAGGAGTTAGCAGCCACCCCAAGCGTAAGTCCAACGGGTGATTTATCCTCTCTTGTGGAGGTAAACCATATGCCCATTTTGGCCATAGATTTAGGTCGTGTTTTGGCCCTCGCCAAAGCTCCCTAGATTTAGGATCTGAGGTTATTATTTTCTTTGGGGCTATAAGCATAAATCCTCACCTCTTAGGCATTTCTATAATCTTGTATTGTGGAATTGTAAGCCCTAGATTTCTAATATAAAAAATTTCAACTCAAACATATGATTCTCTTCAATTTCAAAATATAAAGCCCCATAGGATAGTTTGGGATGCTCACTAAAGCTTTCTAGTATCATGTGCATCCCATACTCATCTCTCTTTGGTTTTGATTATAACTCTCCCTTTGATCAATCCCACTTAATTTAAAAAAAACCAATTGATTGATAGTCTTATCTTTGAAATCTTTGAGATAATGATCATTTACCTTAATCAAAGTATTCTTAAGGAATCTCATTCTTTATGTAATTAACTATGGGGATTGCCTCCATGAACTTAATGAACTTCGGTTTAAATAAACCCAACTTTACTTTTTTTGTGTAAAGTAGGGGAAAGATCTCTGGTGCATTAGAAGACCCATTATTTCTTAAGAGTCCTCATTAAGTGATTAAGTCTATTATAAGGTAGTGACTTTTATCTCTCGAAATAGTACACTATTCCTTAATGTTGTACCTGATCACCCTAATGAGTACATCTACGGATCTGTGTGGTGTCCACTCACATAAACACACACATAACAATCATAACACAAAAAACACCACAATATTCAATTTATGTGCTAACCATCCACGAAGCCCTCTCACTTAATTACTCTGAGCCATCAAGTAAATTTCTTTTGGTAGATGCAACTAATGGATCACCCAGCATGGATTAGTTACACATCCATGACCAACGCCAGAGAAGTGAGGAGCTGAAGAGCAGTCCCCGTGCGCTTGGCTAGGATGGACAGAATGAGAGAAGAAGGGAGGGAAGAGTCCTCGTGCATTTTGAGTCCCGATTTGCACACAATTGCATCCGAAGTCCATCAAATTTGACTTGTGGCTTGACTACTTATGACACATATGAAGATAAAAAAATCTTCTTTAGAATTATAACCCCATGTAAAGTTTTGCAAAATATGCTACTGTAATGTCCTTTTTTTATTCAATTTTTTTTCTGTTATGCTTCATTTTGTAAAAGTTTAGGAATCCCTTAATTTGGAACAGATAATGATCAGATTCTATGCTTTTTGAACATTTGCGTTTGGTTCAAGTAAGTAAAATTAATGCATTTCAAATACACGAAGGATTATGTATTTTGAATGCTATGGGTGAATTCAAATCAAGTAATATATCGGATACATGTTGGGTTATGGCGATCGTGTTGTTGTGATATAGTCTTCATATACTTCCGCCGGGTATCATCCAAGCCGTCTAAATTAGCCCATGCGTCCATTGCCACCGTTTCACCGTGTACCGCTCCGTCACAGGTCAGGTTAGCTGCAAGCATTCGCCGCCAGACATGGGAAGCAAGACGATTCAATTTACTTACATTATATTTCATTATAAACAAAAAATGCAAAGTATGAATTTGTAAAGTTTCAAACCAAACAACTATAAAGTAATGTCCTTTTTATTCAATTCTTTCTGCATTTTTATTTCAAGAAAGGAACGTCCCTAAGTCCTGACTTTTTTATTCAATGTGTTTAAGTGTTTTTTTTGGCTTATCATTGATTGAAATTCCTATTTTGATGAACAAACTACATGCTAATCTCTAACTATAACAAGGCTTCTTGTAAAGATGTAATTACGGTTTATGAATATGATTCATTTCATTTTAAGTGGAAAATGTACATGATGATAGAACTCTATACTTTAAAGATGACATTTTATTGGTGGGTAAAAAATTTACTAGTGAAGTCAATGTTTGCATGTAATGTAAATAATATTTCATCGTGTTCATGCAATTGTATATTGTTACTAATGTGCTAAATAAGTTTAGTGAATATAATAAATCGAAGATTGAAATTCATCTCTATGTTGAATGTATGTATATGGAGAGCTTGAAGGTAGGTATAATGTAAATAAACAAAATATATAAGAGGGTATGAAACCATGTTGTAAAATATCCACTTAAAGTTTACTAAGCCTTATCATAACCAACATCATTGCATGTTTATAAGAAGAGACTCTAGTTTATGCAATGCATCTAAGGGTAAGGATATAACAAGAAATCATATGACAAAACATGAAAGGGGATAACAAATCCTAATTATGTAGTTGATGAAGAATGATAGATTACAAATTACTCAAATAAGGATGAGTTAGAAAGTGAAGAAAATTCTCTAATCAAGATGAATATTTAAAATAAGATTGGATTTTGGATGAATTATTCTAGAGAGAGTTAGATATGAAAATTACTTGATGATGAGAATGATGAAGTTGATTTTAGAGGAGATTAAAAGATGGAGGAGAAAAGGCTGTAAAATAGCATTAAATGAGATTCTATATCAAGACACTAATGACCAAATTGTATTGCAAGTTGGTAATTGTATGGGAATATGAAGCATGTAAGAAAGATGTAAGAAAGGCATCATGAGAATATTATTTATAGGAGAGAACCTCAATAGAGGTAAAATGAGTTCAAAAGGTACATCCAAAGGTGTAACTCTCAAAGATGTATTATCCATGCATCAATATGAAAGACATAATTACCATCAAAATGAAGAAGCTTAATAATACACATAGTTGCATATGGAACTAATCTAACATGAGAGGAGTTGGATAAAATTTTGGAGGAGAAAAAAGAGGAAAGTTGAAGAAGCTTAGAGGAGAGAAGCCATGGGACAATAGCAGAAAGAGTTGGGGAGTTATCAAACATTAGAACTGCTCCAAAGACAGAAGGAAGTATCCATGCGGAAGAAGAAGCGTGTGATGAAGAGGAGAGGGCAACCATGAAACTTTTGGGTAAAAATCCTCCCTAAGCTCGGCAAGAGGCTGAAGTGATTAGTGAAATCAATTTGCTGAACAATTTGAAACATTTTAGGGGCAAATGAGATGACAAGAAAGTCATTTTGACTTGAGCTTCAGCTTGAGGTTGATTATTTAATAGATTTGAGCTTTAAGTTATTTGAGTTTGAGTAAGCTCATGAGCCAAGTCATTTAATTTTTAAGATAATCTTATTAAATATTAATTATATTTTTAAATATTATATTAATATTAAATAAATTTATAATTTATGGACAAACTTGATCTTGATTTATTTCTCTATTTTTATTGAATAACTCGAGCTAGTGGCAATAGTTGAAAAAAGGGTTGTTCCTTTTATTGGTCTATAATACTATAATAATTGTCATGTTTGAGAGAAATTACATCAAGATTCAAATGTAGTTCTATGCCTATTCCAATAACATTACACACGTGACAATTACACATCATATATACATAATACACAATAGAATAATGTTAGAGTCGGCATAGATGTACATCAAAACGCACATAATGATTTCTCCGGGTTTCAAACAAGTCTTTACCTTCAAGGTGACCTATCTGATCAATTTTGCCAGCGAAGAATGCAATATCCTGATAAATATAGATATTTGGTTTAGCAAAAAAAATTTGATCTGAATGTGTTTTAAAAGCATTAATTTTATTTAAACAAATTTTAATATACGAGTAATGAATTGAACTATAGAACACTATCATGTCATGGATTTTAGGTTCACGAAGTTAACTTGGTGAGGAGAAAATATTACATGAGTCTTGATATAGTTTTCATGACAATCATATTCAATTGTATCGTTTAATTTATATTAAAAATAATATAAAAAATTATTTAGAATCATATCCCACTTTCATCAGTATAGGACTCTCCATGTAATATTTTCCTTGGTGAGGATGTTATAACTTCAAAAATTTTTCTCTTTGATTGATGTGCATGTATTGACATATGAATTATTATTTTTACATTATTATTATTAATTCATTTAGAAGATTAATTTTCAATTATGAGTTATATTATTTGATCACTTTTAAATATAAATTCAAAATGTCGAGGAACATTTTTAGCATTGAAAAAAAAAGGTGATATAATTTAAGAATAGCTCGAGCATGTCTATAAGATCTTATCCTCAAAATAGTTTGCCATAATTATTATGTCATGATACTTAAGTTAGTCTTTATTTCTAAATTTATATTTTAAATAATTTTAACTTTATAATTATTTCACACTATATTATAAAATTTTAATGTATGAATATTGAATATTGCATGAGGATTTAGCACAAAAATAGATTATAGAAAACTTTTATAAAAGATAGTATAATTTTTATATTAAAATTTTAGAAAACAAATTCATAGAATTTGAATTAATTGAATTATCTATCATATAAGTAAGATTATAAAAATTTGTTTTTTCTCTTAACTTGAGAAGTTTGAATTATAAAATTGATAACACTTATTTAATCTATTGTATTCATGATGAATAATTTTATACTGGAGGGTGATGACATTGCACAATAATGATCAAGCTTAAGTCATGTTATCGGTTTCAATTAGAGATTAAACAACAATTTAATAGAAGCAAGGAGACTAAGTAAAAAATGAATAAGTGATGGGATTTAATGTTGATGTTTGTCTTTGTCAAACATCAAATAAAGCCTTAAAATTTTTTTTGTAACTCTCTAATTTCTTGTCAAAATTTAGAATTTTAAGTTAACTAATTTTTAGAAAATTTCATCATAATAAATATTTTTTATACTAACTTTATAATAATATGATAGCTATTAAAAACATGTTCCACTTTTTTAAAGGAAAAAATTATAATATCATAATAATAATTTTTTATCGCTCTTGATTCCTGACCTCTTTCAACTAGTATAATTTGTCTCTTCAAATACATTGAATTTAAATAATTTTAATTAATTTCATATTCTTACTAATAAGAATAATAAGAGGGCAAACTTCAAGCTCTTCTTTCGATACTTCTCCATTTTTTATCTAATGGTTCAAAGAAAGATTGCGCTTGTAATCTTATTAACTCTCTTCTCTTAGATAATGATGAGCTTTAGGGTTTCTCCTCGCTCCTTCATCGACCGCTTTCTCCTTCCTTCCCTGTTGAGGTGGTTTTTCCTCCCTTGCTCAAATTTTCTTCTCAACCTCACTGAAGTGGGGCTTCTTACTTCTCTTCCCTTCCCCTCATGGATTCCAGCACTTCCTCCCTCTCTTCCTCCTCCTCAATTCAATTCATTGGTGCTCGCCAGCCAAACTCCCTCTAGAAAGACACCCTCACTCTACAATTGGAAGGATTTACTTTTTCACATAATGAAAAGAACAAGTCTTTCCAACTACATAGTGAGTCCGACAGGTTAACTTCGAAGAGGAAATTTAAAAAGAATGACAACTTTCTTTGGTTACTATGCCATGTAGCCCTTCATGACTCCTTATTAGTCATCAAAGAAGTGGTCCTTCAAAGGAAGCCTTGAACTACTAACCAACTAGAGATTTATTTCTTCAAATTTTCTTGCAAAGAAGACTTTGATCTCTGGATAATGGCACGTTTTCTCAATGAAAGACCCTTTATATTCCAAAAGTGGTCCTGTAATTTTGATCCAAAGAAAACTTTGCTAAAATATCACTATGGATGTTGCCCAACTTCCCTTTGTGTTGTTGGAATGAAGTTTTCTAAAGTTAGTGAAATTCCCAGTGACTCTCTCGTCTAAAACTAGGGCTACCTTCGCCAGAATCGTTCAGGTTAACCCTTCCTCCCCTTCCTGATACAGTTTCTATAAATTTGAATGGCATCAAATTTAAGCAAAACATTCTTTATGATTGAAGCATAAACCATGTGTCAAATATGCCTCCTTGCACATGAAGACCATTCTGTCTCTTAACTCCAACCAACCCCTCTTCACAGAGGTCGTAGCAGGAGCAGCCCTTATCGAATAATAAATGTGGCATCTCAATCCTGCCCCACCTCTCTCCCAAGTCACCCACAAACTGTTATTCAAAGCTCTGATCATCAGCCTGACTCTTTGCATTCACTCCCAAAGAGAGTGAATGACTCTCCCTCACCATAAATGAGCTAAACTAGCCCCTCCCACTCCAGTCCCGAGGAAAACATTGAACTTGTTGCACATGTTTCTCCCTGCCAGTTATCTCCTATTCTTACAACATTACTCTCTGCTATTTCTCCTTGAGGCTTCATGCTCAAAAAGCCCATCCCTCTAATATTCTTGGGAAGTCCTTGAACCGAGAAGACTAATTTGGATTCAAAGTTTAAGTCTCCACTCATGCTATTTTAGCTCAAAAGGCTCACAATAATAGAAGAAGGGCAAAAGCCCTCGACCTCTCATTTCTTCATGATTGTAATTGGATCGAACATGTGGTCTTTTGGTGTAGTAGCAAAATGTGAGATTAGTTAAATACCTTGATATTCTCTATCTTATTGAAACTAAACTTAATTTGGATTCTATTGAATTAAGCCCTTTCTCTCCCAAGCTATTTCTTTATGAAGATAGCATCTCCAATTTGAGTGCCACGAGAGGAAGGATATGGATTAAGTGGAACTCGCTTCTTTCCTTCAATCATTTCATTTAGTACACCCAATCATCCATGGTGAATTGATGATAGCTCTACCTCCTTTTCTTCACTTGCATTTATGCTTTTAATGAGGCTTCGACTAGATTTGTGGAATTCAATGGGATATCTCTAATTTATGGATGCACCTTGGATATGGGGATTTTAATTGTGTTCTCAATAGCAAAGAGAAATATGGAGGTAAACCCTTGATCCCAGCTCTAACTTAGGGATTGTGTTCAAGATGAACTTATGGATTTTCCCACTTTAGTTTGTTTTAGGGTCCAATGTTTGATTAATATATTCAAACTAGGATTAATAGAGCACAGCAACCCAAAAGTGACAAACCATTTCCATCATCCTCTTGAAAGTTACCCCCTCTCTCCCATCACTCACCAATCATCTCTTATCTCAACATAACTTCTCACCCACATTTATGTTTCACAACTATTGGACTACTTGCTTTCTAGAGGTCCAAAGGCTTGGAATACTTTTCCTGAGATCCTCTTTATGTTTTCTAGAAAACTTAAACTCATTGAGATGCTTTAAAAAAGCAAAAATGGGACTCTCATCCCTTGAACCTTATCAAATCCACCAAAATGACCAAGAGAAAGCCCTCCTTTCTCTTGAGAAGGATCCTCAAAATCCCTTTTTTAAGAGATGTCCTTGATATCAAAGAAAGATCAAGACTTATCAAACAAAGAAGCTCTTAAAGAAAGAGCCAAAGTCCATTAGCTCACAAATTCTCATGATGATCTCAAATTCTTGTACACTTCCATTAAGGAGAGAAAGAATATCAATCTTAGAGAACTTCATTCTAGCAGGCTTGATCTCTAATCCTATTGATATTTCCTAAATCTTTAATTTCTATTGGCTCTTCAATATGGACTCATGGCTCTTAGCATACATGAAGTCCCATTGATAATATTCTCTCAAATCAATCTTTCATCTAGAGGTGAGCTCAAATGAAATCCTCTCCTCCAAGAAATTAATGAATACAAATCATCTAGGCGATGGTTTAACTCCAAATTCTATTCAATGTTGGGATTTCTTTAGCAAATAGTTTCTAGTCAAGAATCACTTATTTAAATGTAACAAACTTCCTAGTATGTTCAAACACACCATTATCCTCATTTCAAAGACCAAGCATCAAGATCTTTAGATTTTAGATTTCCCTCTTTTTTTATAAAGTGCTTGCAATGATTTTGTAAAATAATAAAAAAAAAGGTTTTGCCTTCAATAATACATCAAGCCCAATCTACTATTATTCTAAAGAGGGATATTTGATAGTATAGCCTTGCATATGATTGGATTTCTCTAAGAAACATGAGAGCTTCATAGCAAAATTTGACTTAAGGAAGGCTTTTGAGACTATTAACAGAAATTCAATTCTTC
Organism: Cymbidium sinense; assembly: GCA_021442155.1. NCBI lineage: Eukaryota > Viridiplantae > Streptophyta > Magnoliopsida > Asparagales > Orchidaceae > Cymbidium > Cymbidium sinense. Next base: position 64,658,208 of record CM038220.1, on the reverse strand, counting down.
TCAGGCTTCAACAAAAAAGCTTTCCTTCAAAATTTGTAAGTTGGATCTCTGTCTATATCACTGACATCTCCTTCTCTATAGTCCTTAATGGCGAGATAAGGGGCTTCTTCTCCTCATCAAACGGTCTTGAGCCCCCTCTCTCCCTTCTTATTCACTAGCTATGACACCTTTTATGTTTGCTAGATAGAATTAAATCTAAGTTACATTCCCTTAGGTAACTCTCTAATTTCACCTTCTTTTTGCAAATGATCTTTAGTTGGGAATGTGGATATCCATTATCTCTCAAAGGAGATATGCTTTAGACTACAATGGGTTTGATTGTTAATGAAAGTCGATCATTTTCTTTGCAAAAGCTTCTAGCACTAATGAACACTGCAATATTTTAAATATGACCAAGAGAGTTTCCTTAAATACTTGGGTCTTCCTCTTGTTTTTCATTTCAATTCTGATTGATTGTTCACTTGGTTATTGGTAGTCAAAATTCCATTCTTTTTGGGCAGATTTCAATTATTTTGATCTACAGTCAATAACTTTCTTTCTTTCTCTGAATGGCTTCCAAAATGTGTTATTAAAAGATTTCTTCACAGAAATTTTTGTACCACAGAGGCAATAGAAGATCCATCTCATATGTGGAATAAAACTACTCATCCTAGGATTGGGAACATGTCTGCTTCTCTAAACCTCTATGTAAGTCTAAAGCTTTGGGGTTTTGACCAAAGCTTCCCACTTGCAAATTGGCTTATTAGATATGTGTCCCTTGGTCTAAACTCCTCTCTGGAAAGATTTAAGGTTATGTCCCCATTTGGGATCATCTTACTTTCAACATTAATAATGGCGCCTCTCTTTCTATTCTTCAATCCATGAGAAAATTCTCTATATAAAATCCTTGGCCTCTCGCTTAGATATTCTGAATTTTTCTCCCCTTGCCTCTCTTTAGTTCTATCATCCAAATGGGGTTTCCTCCTCCTGCAGTCAAATTTTTAGCAATCATAATATCATTAGTGGTATCAAAGTGGGTATAGGCAAGTATAATATGGAAGGATTGCAATGTCCCAACTAATACTATCCTCAAAGCATTATTTTTTATTGCTATCTATATTAAAAGTGGTATAAGTCAGGGTTTAAATATTAACGCGTGATTTTTTGTTGGATGGCTTATATGGGGTTTAAAACATCGATACTCTTGAGAGAGGACTTGGCTCTTTTGATTGTTGCTCTCGCCCTGAGGAATCCCATCCTCACCTATTTATTCAATGCTCCTACTCCATGAGGTGATTAGGAACCTTTTGCTCGAAGCTTTTCTTTTCAGACTCATGAGTTATTTTAAGCCTCATAAAGTTTTGAAAAGGGTTCATTATCTTACTACTACCATTAATGTTTACTCCATTTGGAGAAAGGAACTGTTTCATCAAAAGGAGCTTCACCTCCTTGTAGTTTCCAACATGATCTCTAAGTTCTTAAACGAAGGTGAAGTTCAAATCAAATTGACCAACTCATGTTATCCAATCTGAATTATGGAAGATCTTTGAGATGTCACCTTCTTTTTTTTTTTTCATTTTGGCTATTTCCTGATTCTTTGCTAGGGGTTGTTTCTTTGTAAACATGCTTTATCGAAGAGTTCTAATTGTTTTTGCCTAGACCATGATGAGATTAGCTTGCTACAAAGGTTTTCTTTCAAATGCTAACCTTGCAATATTCCTGCTTGTTCATGTCGGCTTCCTCCTTGGATGGTTCTCTTTCTCGCAACTGAGCTTGGCCTTTTCGATCAGGCCTTATCATCTCTCCCACTGGGGACAATTGCTCTGTGGCTCCACTTGGATGGCATGAGGTGTCAACCACTAGTTTGCTGGTTTTTGTAGGCTAGACAGTTGTTTTTGAACAATCTTTTCCTGGCAAGAATTTTTTGCCTCTAGGAGTCCGGATGGTTTTTAGTTGATCTTTTTCTTTGGTTTTTATGCATTTCTTGTTTAATGGGTTTTGGTTTCGAACGTCCTTGTGATCTCCAATGGTTTATTTTTTTTCTCTGTAATCTCATGTAATTATTCTACATTGGAATAATATATATCTAATAAAATTTAACAATTATATTTTTTATTATATAAAATTATTTTTTTAAAAAATAGAATGAAAATTTATTAGAATATTTACTAGTTGAAATCATTATATTTTGGACTATTGACATTTTACTAGCAATTTAATTGGTGTGTCTTGTAATATATTAATTGAGATTCTCTAATTGTGTATATGTATGTTTGTGTTATCTATCTCTATTGTATTATTAGAAAATAATATTTCATTGAAAGAGTTTGTCACCTTTCTCTTAATACGAGAGAGCTTGGTTTTTTATTGCTTTACTTTTTAGAACAAGATCGGTTAGAATGTAGTAGTTATCAAAAGTTATTGTTTGAATTTTTTTTAAGAAAAAAATATTTGTACTACTTATGATAACTTTTCAAAATATTAATTTCTCGATAGCAACTTTACAGTTAATTTTTCAAAAAATTATATCTCAAATAAACACTATTTAGAAGCATGCAAGGTTTGTCATAGTGAATCAATTGATGATATGTATAGAGTACTTGAGTTCAACATATGAACACATAATCTTGACAAGTTGAACATAAAGAATATATTCTAACAATTTAAAGTTTAAAAAAAAAAAAAAAAATTTACCACAAACTTTAAAGGCAAGGGCTGATTCTATTACTCGACAAGACAAATATGTAGAATATTATTATTTTTTTTTAAATATTTATTTGGCAAGATGTTCAACCTAACAAAATTCAAACTTATATAATTAATCTCTAAACAAACGCAAGAATATTCATTTCGATCGGGCAAAAAATATATTCACATATGTCTCTTTATCTTTTAACTTTAAAAAGCTTAATCTTTCTTTATTAAATTAAAAGAAATTTTAGAATTAATTATCTAATACATATATATAAGTTAATTTTTTATATTTTACCAAATTTATATATTTGAATGTGCTATAATCAAATCATTAGAAAGTTTTTTAAATAAAAAAATATGAATTAAGTTTCTATTATAAAATTTAATATTAGAATGTTAATTTAAAAAATTAAAATTAAAAGTAGTTGATTTATAATTATAAAAGTATAGGATAAATATGTGCTTAAAACCCCAAATAAAAGCCATTTGCATTTTTTTAACAATTAATAGGCATTTTTATTCTTTCCCACAATGAGAGATGTCATTCATCAAGATCATGATAAGTAATTTTAATTATAATTAATTATCATAATCTATCTATTACAGAACAATTTACATTATCTGCTAATGACTCATGACAGTCAAAAAATAATTTATAATTATTCTTAAAATTTTGAGATTTAATTTCTTCTACATCACATTCTGAGTATTCAATAATCTCAAAGAAATTATTAATATTTAAAATTAAAAATAATTTTGTTCGAATTTTAATTGAATAGATTCTAAAAATATACGAGCACATATTCCTACGTGATATGAAAGGCTGATGGCAATTTTATACTATTAATACTCTGCTAATTAATGTTGAATTTTATAATAAAGGATAATTTTTAAAATGGAGCATAGAATTAATAAAATTTAGCAAAAAGGAGCATTCTGAAAAGATATGTAAAAGGAGCAATAACGTAAATTGCATCCACGTTTTCAAATAAAAAATAAAAAAAATAAAAATTCTGAAAACGTGAATAGTAATCAAAAACCTGATTACTATTCATGTTTTCTAATTTTCTATTTTTAACTTTTTAATAATAATATTTTATTGAATGTTTAAATATATAAAATAATAATAAATAATTAAATGTATTTAATTAGCAAATTATGTGATTTCGATCTATTTTTTTAAATTTTATAAAAAGAATAATAGAATAAAATTAAAATTAAATAGCAAATTAAAAAAAATTTCAGATAGATAATTTAAAAATAATTTATGACATTTTCTGAATCTTAAAATAATTATTAAAATAGTTTTATTTTGAGAAATAATATTATAAATATATTAATTAATGTTTTAATTAATATTAATTACAAAACTAATTTTAACTTAGACATTCTTATAAATTTTAAAGAAATCTTATTAATTTAATATAAATAGTGTTTTCATATGTAATGTATTTTTGTTTCAGATTTTTAATCTCTAATTAGTTTATTATAATTATAGTACTATTTATCAATAAAATTTTCTCTTAAGTAATTATTTTAAGATTCAAAAAATATCATAAGTTAATTTTAATTATCTATTTCAAATAATTTTAAACTTACTATTTAAAATTAATATTCTTATATATTTTTCATAAAATTAAAAAAATGATAAATAATAATCTTACCTTATTTATATATTTTAAATATGTTGATTTAATATATTTAAAATTCTATCAAATATTGTTATTAAAAATTGTTAAAAGAAATAGAAAAATTAGAAAACGTGAATAGTAATCACGTTTTCCGAAAACGTGACTAATCACGTTTTCCGAAAACGTGACTAATATTCACGTTTTTGCTCTTTTTTTAATTTTTTTTTATAAAAAAGCTCCTTTGCTAAGTTTTATTAATTAAATGCTCATTTTCAAATATTATCCCCATAAAAATTGGGGCTAATAATAAAATATTGACGCTTTAGAAAATAAGTCGAGACCCCTCCAAGAGAATTATCTAAACCCCATCATCCCCTCTCAGCCCCTAGACTTCATAATTTAATGATTATTAATAAATCCCTAACAGCATAAAGTCTTTTACATATGTATATTTGTCCCTCAATCCATCTCTCCCTCCATTAAAGAAACCAAATTGAAGCTCTCCATCCATTTAGTTCATCTCATCCCTCTATAAATTCATTACTCTCTCATACATTCCTCAGTAATTGCCAAATAGATATTTAACTCACACATGACATCCCACCTCTTCTTACCCTTTCGATATCCCTCGATATATAAATCAATCCACCTTCTTCATTCTTCCTCAACAATCCATCATCATCGCTCATTTCTCCTTGCCTTCACCCTCTCGCTTCTAACCAATACAATGAAGAAACAATTTCTACACGAAGATCAAAAAATGGATCATGCTTGTCATCTCTGATGAAGAGGATGAAGAACAAAAAAGGAAAAACAGAGCACCTCTATTGGCCTTAATGGAAGGAAACTACTTTTTTCCCACCGCCTATTATTTGGTGAGAACTGTGTGAGATCGATATTGGAGACTTTACTTTGGGAGAGGAATTGAAAGAAGTTTGTGTGGTAATGGTATAATAGCGCAGATTGAATGTGGCGGGCGAGAGAGAATGGAAGTTTTATTCCATATATATAATGCGTGATCATTGATCGCAATTGGAGAATTATGGATGATTCGCTTTAATAATTATATTACAAATTATTATATATTGTTTAGGTTTTCTTCATCTGTGTGTCTATAATTTGTTTATTATCAAGGAACTATTTGTTCTTTGTATTTGGTTAAATAAAAGAAGATTGCATCTTTTAGTTTTCATGTACTTGGGTTGGAATAAAATAGATGCAAAGTATATTATTATATATTTTTATTTTCAGTTATTTGAATGGCCATTTCTGCATATATAAATAATAATTTGAGTCTGAGTTGGTTTATTAGGACATTAATGACTTGATTCCAATTTATGTATTTTACCGCATTATTATCATTATTCGTGCTTAGCGAATGCCGGAATTTTTCCTTGGCTAAACACCATCGCGATCTCGTGAGAATTTCAAGAAGGTATGCAGAACTATGAGAATTTTTATGCTGACTTTGTGTGTCAGAAGGTATACTTGGCAGGTAATACAACTAACATTTACACCGTCACACGTTATATTACATACATAAGGAATATCAAAGCATAGGCTGCTGAGTGGCTGCTTGCAAGAGATGTGGAGAAGTGGTCATTGAGTAATGATGGTGAATATCAATATGACACAATGACCACTAACGCATCGAGTGTTTCAACGGCGCTAAGACACTTGCTATACAAGATTAATTACATCAATTTTTACAATCTTTTTAAAATGAGACTATCCGAGGCAAAATGATTCAATATTTGCACCACGTGTCAAGGCTCACCGCAATAAAATGATTTTCGGGAGATGCATCCCACAAAATAAATTTAAATGAATTTCGCTTTGATATGTCCTCAATATCATTAAAGGTTGAATTTCAAAACAAGATAGTTGTACAAAATCTAGCTTTACATTCCATGTCCGCATGTCATTGTTGTGTTTGGACAACGTCATTTGAGTCATTCACGACATTTCGCTACTACACTCAGAATAATACCATGATGTATGAAGCTCAATTCCATGTCATACCGCATTGAGCCATCGATTTGTCCGGTCATCTCATTGACCTTGCATAAAATATCGGCGGTGAACGCGCAAGGACAATGAGATATACCAACACAATGGATGAGAATATGTAGTGAAGTAATAGAATATGTGGACTATGCAAAAAATGCTGGGCATAACATATACTTGTCCACAAAATCGTCTACGTAGGACTTAGTGTGGTTGCAATAGATTGTTATTTTCTTGTATAGTTGTATGCCTAAAATGTTTTTTTCTTGTGACTATTCCTTTCTGCACTTAGTTTTCTTGGATCTGAACATAAATTAAGGACTATTTTTTTTGGTTTTATTCATGTTGTGATGAAGTAGCTTTTTTCTTCAGATATGTCTATGTTTTAGTTTACTCACGATATTGTTGCTCATATATGTTATTTGCTGATGTATTTTACTCTAGATTATTGCTAGTGTAGGAATGGTTTTACTTGGTCGATAATAAGTAGTATGTTTAGGCTACTTTTTTTTTTGTGTGTGTTGCCTAGATTGTTTTACTGTTTTGTTATATCCCTCACCGCTATACTATACTGATATGGCTAATGTATTTCATGTTGACTGCACTTTCATAAGTTGTTTGCTGACAGTGAAATGGCATGAAAGGAGGAGCATGTGACATCGTCGACGCCACACCGAGGAGCCCAAGAGACTAGAGCACAGAGGTACACCCCAACATTACGCCGTGCATATTGGGTACACCCGTGATATGGAAAGTTTTATTATTTTCAAAGCTATCATACTCTAAATGCCATTTTCATAAAATCATCAATTATTGAAAGGATAGTTCTTGAGGCAACATCACACCTCGATGTTCGTGAGTTGAGAAGTCCAGCCTTTATGGATGGACTGCGATACCGCTTAATTTTACAAGACATCGTGCTTGATCACCATACGCCCTTAGAGCATCACCGTAGACAAACATATTTCAGCCACGCTTAGTGAGATGACGCTACGTTCTGATGTGGCTATGATTCTAGCCTGGATTGAATGGCCTCCTATTAAGACTATAATGATGGGAGGGGAGAGGCGATGGTTATCTTGGCGATTGCATGATGAGTGACGGAGACATCTGAGATGTGGTATACCACGATCTAGTACAGCCACATGTTACATCCACATTTCGCATGGGACAGATGCATGCAAGGACCTGGTTACCTTCACGCGCGTAGACATTTTATAGGATTCATATTTGGATCTACCAGATGTCGACTTTCGATCACCTAGATAATATTGTTCATATTATTTATTGCTTTCTTTTGCCGATATGGTCTCAAGTACATTTAAAGTACTTTCTTACCTACCGATTTGATCTTGTTTAACGTACTCATTGGAGCAGTTAGCACACTTATACAGAAGTTGAATGAGGCAACGGCCAAAGGAATCAACTTGGATATCACATCTACCGTAGGTTTGGTCGTGGGAGCATATACATGTTGACCGACCCACATCAGTACCCTTTCTAACAGAGTTGGATGGTTGAGCATTTGTTGTAGGTGGAATGAGGGTTACCTGCGAGAGATGACACCTGCCCATGTTAGAGTGTACAGAGATGAGCTTGATGGGTTGCTACAGAGTCATGTATGAGAAGAGGACATTTGGTTCATATTTTTACCTCCACAATCTTATGTATGAAATTTAATTTTTTGTCACATTGTAGGTGATATGGAGCTTACGGATACAGAGCGCACTTGAGTGGTATTGAATTATTGCAGGTATCATTGATTTATAAAAGAATTGAAGACCTCATCATGTGCTCGACCGTTGGTCTGCCAAAGTAGATGCGACCTATAGATCCTTCATTTCGAAGTGGTCGATGGTCACGAAGGTCGATGTTAACCGGGTTGATTATCACCGTTTACATATCATAGAGAGGCTAGACATGATTGCTTGTTGTCATGGATGACGTTACACTCATGTCGACTGAATCATCGGTACATGAGGGAATCGAGCTTCCTGTACATGCTCGTGCTCACCATTCCGCCTACCACCTACTATCCTCGAGCTCCTAGAGAGAGACTGATGTTTAGCATTGAAAAACTGTATGCAACTCAAATATATATATACGTTATGAGAACTGAATTACATACTTGCCTGTGCAGCGAGAACATATCTTGGACACACAAGATATTTTTTAGCCTTATTTTGGGAGAGACAAGGACACTAATTTTTAGCATTCAATCAATACTTATGAGGAGTTATGCAGGGAACTACGCAAGAATATGCACATATAAGATAACAAGTATAGGAATACAGATGAAGCCAGTAGTTCTTCTGCAGCACATTCATCTTCTCTGCCACATATTGTAGGATTTGACGCAGGTCCATCGTCATACGGATGTCGTCCATACGCTACCCATTTGGCACACCTCGATTTTATCGTGAAGCCATGTTCACCCATTTCAGTCAGGCAAAAGGCCCTCCTATGTATCCTCATCCACCGGTTTACATGCCACATATGCATGGAGTGTACCCCACTGTCCCCTTCCAGCCAAGACCATCACAGGAGATACCCGATGTTACACCCCTCGATGATCCGAGCGACAATCGACCGCTGGAGATGAAGCCGATCGCCAGACCATTTATGACCGCCTCAACGACCACCTGCCAAGATATATGAGTAATGACTACCACCACGCAGGCACCACCGTCATTAGATGTTCTTAGTTGTCGTCTGTAATTGTAGATCATTTGATAGCTTGATGTACACTATTTTGTCAATGTTTTATATTTCCTATGTACACTGCATATCAAGACACCATTTACCTATGTAATATATTTTCATTTTAAGTAATTTGCATTTTTTTTTTCTTGCAAAATATTAGAGATATCTTGTTAGTATTGAACTATCAAACTTTAGAAATTTTGGAGGAGTAGATAAAAGCTTTGAATTTGTCATGCTTACAAACTTTGTAATCATATTGTCACATCTACTATTTTTTTGCAAACTTTGTAATGATCCATCCACTGTTGCTATTTTGAATCCATAATTTTTCACAAAAATTGTTGTGCAATGGTCCAAAATTGACTCTCTATATCAACATGAAAGTCGTGGGGAATTTTGTGTCAATTCCAACGATACCAAGATCGTTAAATTCGAATAAGACTCGATGGCCAAATATTGCAATTCGCAATATTTAAAACCGTGTTCGCCATCATTCGTAACCTAAAACACCTTTTTGAGATAAGTTCTAATCTAGCCCAAATTAGGTTGAACTAAGCTCATCCAAACCTTGCATTGTGATCAACAATTATCCTAAAATGATCAATCACTCAAATTGGGTCAAATAAAGTCAAAACTAGCCTTTGACCAAGTCAACATTTAGCCCAAATGAAACCCAAACTAGCCAAAATCCACCATATGCCAAATTGATTGAAACTATTGACTCAAACACATTCATGATCAATGAATGAACTTGACCAAGCCCTCTTTTGAGCCAAACCAAGCCCAATTGGCCATTTGACCTAAGTTGACCTAAATTAACCTAAAAAGCTAAAATGGGTCAAATCTTGATCTAAGCCAAATTGATTGCAACCAATGGGTCAAATTTATTCCAAATTGATCGTTGAACTTGAAAGCTTCAATTGACCAATTAGACCCAACCTAGCTCAATTGACCAAGAACCCAACTTGACCCAAAAGGTCAAATCAACTTGAAATCAAACAAAATCAAAATTGATTGAAACCAAAGCTTGCAATATATTTCAAATGATCAAGCAAGCCTAAACCAACCCATGACCTAACCCACAAATTGGTCAACTTGACCCATTTGACCTAAATGAACCTAAATGAACCAAAACCAAATCTAAACAAAATTGAACTAGACCAATGATACCCAAATGCTCCAAATGATCATTTGAACTTGACCTAACCAATTGCTCAACCTAACCCAATTTCACCCAACTTGACCTAAATGGGTCAAATTGAATCAATTCAAATCAAATGAACTACAAACCACTTGAAATTTGGCCCAACCCACTTTTAAATTATTTCAAATTTGCCCAAATCAAACTCATGGCCAAATGACCACTTTGCCCTTAGGTCAAAGGGTATCCTATGACCACATTCACTTAGAATTTGATCATTTCTTTATCAAAGCTACTTTTCATCCTCCTATTGGGCCACATGGGAACCAAGGAGGGTGGTGAACATTACCCAATGAGCTTGGGTTGTCCATGACCCAAGCTAAGGCCAAATTGACCTCCCCAATCCTCTTTGAGAACTTGGATCATCAAATACACAAACCACTCACATGGACATCCACTCTCCTTCACTCCACTACCCAAAATGACTCATGTGGGGTGTTTTGTAGCTCAAATCATGCCTCCAATCCAAGCCATTGATCAAAAATGACAATTCAACCTCTCACCATCCGATCAAAGGAGGGAGAGATATACTCCCCTTCATTCTCACTCAAACAACAAGCAATCCATCCCTCAGAGCTTGAGAGGTTGAATCGAAGCCTCCCAAGCTTTTCAAGCCATTCAAGCTCCCCATTTCCCATTTTGGTTTTACTCAAAGTCAAAATGGGGAGTTCAAATCAACTCATCCAATTCTCAACCAAAATCAAATTAACCTTGCACACACCATCCTTGGACCTCATCGAGCCCAAGCAAATCATTTCCCAAGTCTCCAAGCCACGGGAAGCATTTCTTTGATCAAGGACAATCACCATTGAAGGGAAACTTGGTCAATCGAGCAAACCACTTCAAATTAATGCTTGATTCCTTCAACATGGCTTCGTCTCTACTAGACGAAGCTACCTCCTCCATTGGAAGGGCCAGTGATAACCTCTGGCAATGTGATTGCTTGAAATCGTAGCTATAGAAATTGTGCTTGGTCCTTTTCGATGGGAATTGTAATCCCATGCAATCTTGATTGTTGGATGTGCATCCCCTCCTTCGTGTGGATCATTTTGATCCCGAGCTCGTGAGCTAGAATTGAACGAAAAGATGAACTGTTCGCTCTCTCGCCAAAAGGAGAAGGATCATACGTCGTCCGTTCCACATTATTGGAATGGATGACGTGATCGATGATGTTAGATCCCTCATTCCAAAATCGTGGGATTGATCTCGTCCATCTGATCTCACATTGGATGGCTCACAGAGAAAGTGCGTCCGCCACCAGCTTACTCAACCGACAGACGTGACAACTTAAATAACATATCCCATGGCGCCAAGTGGAAAGCACGCCACGTAAGCCACCATGTGGCCCGATGGGATTAGGGGTTTAATTAGGCCTAATTAATTTAATTTTAATAATGAATATTCTAAAATCATCTAATTATAAAAAAATCCAAAAGAATGCAAACTCAGGCTCATTTTGAAGATATTTCAGAGAAGAATCTAGGAGAATTATAATTAATTGATTTTGAATAGTGACTTTGGCTTAATTAGGGTTTTATTAAAAAATCTAATTAGCTTAATTAAATCTTAATTAAGCACTCAATTAATCTCAAATTTTTATGATTGTCTGGGGGATGACCTCTGCCTTCCATATTTTTCTGGGATTTTATTGATTGCTTAATAAGGAAAATCATTTGAGCAAGCCCTAATCACTCTCTTAATTAAATTAATTATAATTAAGGAATGAATAGTAGCTAAATTAGATTCTTGAATATAATTATCCATGTTAAACAATAAAATCATTTGGGGAATATGATTGGGGACATGTTTCCTAATTTATTATTGGCTTATTATTAATCATAAGGTGAGAGATAATAAAATTATGATTGGCTCACATATGTGAGAAAATCATAAGAGTAATTAACTGAGATCCCTTAAGTTTAATTAATTATTAATCATAAGCTAATTACATTAGGCCCCTTTCATTTCTTAGAGCATTGCAAATTTATTTTCATGTGGTTGCATATCATATTGGCTTATTATTAATCAATTAATTAACTTAAGGTGATATAGGTAAGGGATAATTAATCCATTTAATTCATACCTTAACCTAAAAACATAAAATCAACTTAATTATTCTAAATTAAACCAAACCAATTCACACATGGGGAAATGGATTAGGATTAGCAAACCCTTCTCATATTTCCTAAGTCAAATAAAATTCAAAAATAAAAATCTCCTTAAGAAATTTTGATTCACTTTAAATGATCTTATTTGGTTTGATGGTCCTTAGAATTAATTAGGTGAATGAAGTTATGTGCTTACATCCCTTTATTTCTTTTCCAATCATGCTAAATATGTTTGCCATATGAAATAATGCATCCATATCTTTTGAAAATTAATTAATAAAAATGTTTCCTTTTATGTCAAATTGCATGTGTTGGCTAGAATTAAAAATATGAGTGGTTATTATCACTATTAAATCAAAAATTATTTTTAAAACTTATAAATCAAAGATTATAAAATGAAGTGATGCTAGTTATAAATATTTATAAGATTGAATGTGATGATAGCATAAGATGTGTATTATGAAGTCTTCTTTCTTTCCTTAATATGGATTCACATAGGATTTGCAAAGTGTATAGTTCATTTGAAAAGAACATAACACTTGCCTAAATCTATTCTATGCATCTCCATATTATGACTTAGAAAGAATCTTCATGTTACACATGTAAATCATACAACCAAATAAATGAAACATAAATTTTTTCATGGATTTTCTCAACCTTGTAGTTTTGTACATCTACATATATTTAAGAAAAGTGATATATTAGTCTCCATGGTTGTGAAAGTAGGTCTTATACCTTATGCCCCTAGTGTAAAAATAATACTCACTTATAACTTCTATATACATGTGGATGTGCATTTAGCTAATGGATAAAAAATCTCTCTTTTCTATATAATAAAGACATGCATAAATGATCCAATCAACAAATGAAATATCCAAATTTCCAAATCACATCGCTTTGCATTTATAATCAAAGTGTGCTAAGATTTGCATTGCATGTATAGGTATGCTTAGGATTATTCATATGCATGGTATACATGATGGAAAGAAATGAGTGGTGTGTGTTATGTGATAAATCCATCATTAATTCTAAGATGTCTTTCTTATTGAATAGGCTATTTAAAGAGAACCCAAACTTAGGATCAATTAAAATACATAATAAATCATTAAATAATCTTAAAATGCTTTAAGATAGGGATGAAGTAAGTTCTCTTCTTTTTTCTTCTCTTCATAACATTCAGTCATTAAGTGTAGGTTCATTCGAACCAAATCAAATCACCTACTAAAATTGATAAATCAACTAAATCACTTAAAGTGAAATCTTCTTCTAAATTGAATCTTTCATACTTAAAAAATTTCAACTTTAAAGTCTAGCTAAGACATGCCACATAAACCTTAAATGACACACACATTAGATTAAGTCAACATTTTTAGCTCTATGTTAGGGTGGTGCATGGTTTGATGCATAATTTTATTTTGTGGAGTAATATTTTAGACTGGATGTTAGGGTGTATGCATAACTGGATGTTAGCGATATTAGCCTAATCATGCTTGCTAACTGTAATAAAATATAAATGATTTTTGCTGTGTAGGTTGCTTATATCCCTAAGCATAACCCAAATTAGGATAGGTAGACTTGGTTACCCATGTAAGTCCAAATTATTCATATAATCGGTTATGGTATGTTTAGCTAACCTTTGTTTTAAGTTTAATTAGATTTTCCTTTCCCATTTTGATATAAATTTTGCAATTAAGATTTGGAATGAATGTTATGGGGGATTAGGATGAACATTGATTATAAGATAAAGTCTTATGTACCATGTGATGCCTTTGGAGCAACCATATTCTAATCAAGCCAAAAGAAGAAAGAAGTGAAGCTAATTAAAAAGAAGTAAATAAAAAATGAAGAATGAAGAATGAAGACCCCCATAACATGAATTCCTTTTAATTGTAATTATTCATTTGTAATCTGAGATGTATAAGGGTAGAGCTCGGCTACCCACATTTCTTTTCGGTTGTACGGCGGTACCCGACCACACCGGCCTCTTATTCTTTTGCGATAGCTTTATAAAATTATTTGATGTTTGTTTAGCTTGTGCATTAGAAATGGTATGCCTTTTCATAGTTTCTTTATGATTGGTGATTGTGTGTTGGAGCGATTAGGCTCCTATGAAAAAAATAAATCTTCTATCAAATTAATCAATTCAAAATTAAACTAAATAATTCATAACTTCACATAAAGCATAAGAATTAAATCAAGATAATAAAAGATTTAGCAACATGTTAGTTGGATTTTGTATGTTTCACATCAAGAATAAATCATATTATCTCACTCTTGCCAATGGAGGGCTTCCACTTTTGCTAGAGAAAATGGCTTGACCTTTGAATGTCATGGTGGAAACACACCTCCTTCTTTTTGATTTGGCCATAACTAATTTTCTCATGTATTAGGCATATAAAATCATATAGCCCATGTCAAAGTAAAAGTCCAAAGATCAAAATAAAACCTGACAAAATTTGTATTAGATTTAGGTCATTATTCATGCCCTTCATGATCTAGTCTCTTAGGGAGTGAGTTTAAAGACTTAGTCTCCTTTCTAAATAAGAAATAATATAGCCATATTACAAAGCATAAGACTTACCTATATGTATTTAAAATCATAGGAGAAGTTAGTTAGCAGTCACCCTAGGCAGTTGCAAGTCCAACAGTCGGGTGGTTTATCCTCTCATGTGGAGGTAAACCATATGCTCATTTTGGCCATAGATTTAGGTCGTGTTTTGGCCTTTGCCAAAGCTTCCTAGATTTAGGATCTGAGGTTCTTATTTTCCTTTGGGGCTATAAGCACAAATCCTGACATCTTAGGCATTTCTATAATCTTGTATTGTGTGCTAGATTTCTAATAAAAAAATTTCAACTCAAACATATGATTCTCTTCAATTTCAAAAATATAAAGCCCAACCATAGGATAGTTTGGGATGCTCACTAGGCTTCCTAGTATCATGAGCATCCCAAACTCATCTCTCTTTGGTTTTGATAATAACTCACCCTTTTGATCAATCTCACTTAATTTTAAAAAAATTAACCAATTGATTGATAGCCTTATCTTTAAAATCTTTGGAGATAATGATCATTTACCTTAATCGAGAGTCTTAAGGAATCTCATGCCTTAGGATGTAATTAACTATGAGGGATTGCCTCCATAGGAAACTTAATGAACCCGATTTAAATAAATCCTACTTTACTTTTCATGTAAAGTGGGGAAAGATCTTACATTTGAAGACCCATTATGTCTTGGAGTCCTCAGTGATTAGTCTATTATAGGGTAGTGACTTCTATCTCGAGATAGTACATTCCTTAATATTGTAAATAATGAGTACATATGATCTGGTGTCCACTCACATAAACACACACATAACAATCATAACACAAAAAGTAAACACCACAGTATCCAATTTATCGGTGCTAACCATCCTGAAGCCCTCTCACTTCAATTCGATGAGCCACCATCCACAAATTTCTTTTGGTAGACACAACTGATGGATCACCCAGCATGGATTAATTACACGTCCACGACCAATGCTAGAGAAGTGAGGAGCCGAAGAGTGGTTCCCGTGCGCTCGACTAGGATGGATAGAATGAGAGAAGGAGGGAGGGAAGAGTCCACATTCGGCTGGGAGCAGGGAAAATAGAAGAGAACCTGACAGGCTTGTTCGATCGGCAGGAAAATAAAGGGAACCCCCTGCTTGCGGTTGCTTGCTATTTTTTTTAGCAATACTAGAGGGAACTTTCGCTTTAGGAGATGGAACTAGATGCGGATCGGGTTAAAGGATCATAAAGGGAAACCAAACAGAAAGAGTTGATTGAGTGGGCTTTAAGTTTTATTTAAAATTTAAGCTAATTTATATACTAATTATCCTAATTAATATACTAATCAACTCTAATCTGAATTTTATGATGATAAAAAACATATAGTTAATATATATGCCCCTCTTTATTATTATTCTAATATTCGCAAACGACATAGTCCATTTTATGATCAAGCCGCTGAGTTATTTAATTGGATCAATTTCGGATCAAAATAGTGTGTCGCCACTTCAGATTGCTCGACATTTGTGTAGACTTATCTGAATTGAGTATGGATAGTCTCATTTGATAGATTTCAATATTTTGAAGCTAACGGTAAATCAATTTTGTGAACGGAGATCGTTTGGATATCGTCTCCTCGATATACGCAGCATATTAATAGCTCAATCGCTTGATTGGTTGATTATTAGATTGTGCAATATTTATATTCTAACCAAATTGATATTTGAATGTGATGGTAAGTCCGCTCATCGATTAGAGGTCATTTGAGCATCTTCAGCCTCGCATCGATATGCATGTCGACATGACAAAATCGCTTGATCGATTGATCATTAGATCATGCAATATTTATATTACGATCAATTTTAATGTTCTGAATGTGATGACGAAGTTTGTTTGTCGATTAGAGGTCATTTTGACAATTTTGGGTGACGTCCAGTGCATTTTGAGCCCCGATTTGCACTTTATCAAGTTCTGAATTCCACTTGTGGCTTGACTCAACTTATGGCACATATATGAAGGTCAAAAAAAAATCTTCTTTAGTATTATGACCCCATATAAACTTTTGCAATGCCTACACAATAATGTCCTGTTTTATTCAATTTTTCTTCTTGGGTTATGTTTCATTTTTTTTGGCAAGTTTTTAAAAGGAACGGTCCCTAAGTCCTGACTATTATTTCAGGTTTATCAATGTGTTTAAGAGTTTTTTTTTGGCTTATCATTGACTGAAATTCCTATTTTGATGAACAAACTACATGCTAATCTCTAACTATAACATGGCTTCAGAAGATGTAATTAATTTATGAATATGATTCATTTCATTTTAAGTGGAAAATGTACATGATGATAGAACTCTATACTTTAAAGATGACATTTTATTGGTGGGTAAAAAATTTACTAGTGAAGTCAATGTTTGCCAATGTCTAAGTTATATTTCATCGTGCAATTGTATATTGTTACTAATGTGCTATATAAGTTTAGTGAATATAATAAATCGTGATAGATTGAAATTCATCTCTATGTTGAATGTATGTATATGGAGAGCTTGAAGGTAGGTATAATGTAAATAAACAAAATATATAAGAGGGTATGAAACCATGTTGTAAAATATCCACTTAAAGTTTACTAAGCCTTATCATAACCAACATCATTGCACGTTTATAAGAAGAGACTCTAGTTTATGCAATGCATCTAAGGGTAAGGATATAACAAGAAATCATATGACAAAACATGAAAGGGGATAGCAAATCCTAATTATGTAGTTGATGAGAAATGATAGATTTCTAATTACTCAAATAAGGATGAGTTAGAAAGTGAAGGAAATACTCCTAATCAAGATGAATATTTAAAATAAGATTGGAAGGCTTTCGGATGAATTATTCTAGATAAATAGTTAGATATGAAAAATGTACTTGACGATGAGAATGATGAAGTTGATTTTAGAGGAGATTCAAAGATGGAGGAGAAAAGGCTGGAAAATAGCATTAAATGAGATTCTATATCAAGACACTAAGGACCAAATTGTATTGCAAGTTGGTAATTGTATGGGAATATGAAGCAAAGAAAGATGTAAGAAAGGCATCATGAGAATATTATTTATAGGAGAGAACCTCAATAGAGGTAAAATGACTTCAAAAGGTACACCCAAAGGTGTAACTCTCAAAGATGTAATTGGATTATCCATGCATCAATATAAAAATGACGTAATTACCATCAAAATGAAGAAGCTTAATAATACACATAGTTGCATATGGAACTAATCTAACATGAGAGAGTTGGATAAAATGTTGGAGGAGAAAAGGAGGAAAGTTGAAGAAGCTCGAGAGAAGCCATGGGACAAAGCAAAAGAGTTGGGAGTTATCAAACATTAGAACGGCTCCAAAGACGAAGGAAGTATCCATGTGGAAGAAGAAACGGATGAGGAAGAGGAGAGGGCAAACCATGAAACTTTTGGGTAAAACTCATCCTAAGATCTCATTTGCAATAGTCAAGTGATTAGTTGTTGAAATCAATTTGAATATTAAGATTTTCCAGAGGAACAAAGATTTTTTTATTCGCTATACATCTGTGTATGAGATGAGTTAAGTTAGAGTCATTTTTGACTTGAGCTTCAAATTTTGAGCTTGATTATTTAATAGATTTGAGCTCGAGCTTTATTATTTTGAGTTTGAGTAAGCTCATGAGCCAAGTCATTTAATTTTTTAAGATAAAATAATTTTGATTCAGATAATTGTTTTGATAAAATGAAAAAAAAAATAAAAAAAAATAGATAGAATAGAATGGGATATAATTTTTAAATATTTTTAATAATCTTATACTTAAAATATTAAATACTAACATATTTTAAATATAATTTACATTAATATTTATTAAATAAGTTGTTTACAAGCTAATAAATCAAATCAGACAAACTTGATCTTGATTTATTAGCTCATTAAATTTAGTTTACTAGCCATTTATTGAATCAAGCTCGAGCTAGTCAGTGGAAAAAAGGATTCATTTCCTTTATTGGTCTATAATACTATGGAATACTGTCATGTTTCGAGAAATTATTACGCCTAGTATTCAAATGTAGTTCATGTCTGAATAACATTACAACGGACAATTACACATCATATATACATAATACACAATAGTAACAACGCTATTAGAGTCTAGAGCAACATCAAAACTCACATAATGATTTCTCCTGCTCACCTCTCAAGTGATCAATTTTGAAGAATGCAATATCACAAATATAGATATTTGGCAAAAAAATTAGATCTGAATGTGTTTTAAAAGCATTAATTTTATTTAAACAAAATTTAATACTGATAATGAATTGAACTGAGTGAACACTCATGTCATGATTTTAGGTTCACTGAAGTTAACTTGGTGAGGAGAAAATATTACATGCGAGTCTTGATATATCTTTTATTACCCAATGTGGCTCGCTTTAATTTATATTAAAAATAATATAAAAAATTATTTAGAATCTGTATCCCACTTTCAGAGTCTCCCATATAATATTTTCTCCTTGGTGAGGATGTTATAACTTCAAATTTTTTCTTTGATTGATGTGCATGTATTGACATATGAATTATTATTTTTTATATTATATTATTAATTCATTTAGAAGATTAATTTTCAATTATGAGTTATATTATTTGATCACTTTTAAATATAAATTCAAATGTTGAGGTACATTTTAGCATTGAAAAAAAAATGTGATTTAATTTAAGAATTGTTTGGTTCCATATTGACGTGTCTATAAGATCTTATCCTCAAAATACTTGCCATAATTATTATGTCATGATACTTAATTTAGTCTTATTTCTAAATTTATATTTTAAATAATTTTAACTTTATAATTATTTCACACTATATAATAAAATTTTAATGTATGAATATTGAATATTGCATGAGGATTTAGCAATAAAAAATAGAAAACTTTATAAAAGATAGTATAATTTTATATTAAAATTTTAGAAAACAAATTCATAATTTGAATTAGTTGAAATTATCTATCATATAAGTAAGATTATAAAATTTGTTTTTCTCTTAACTTGAGAAGTTAATTATAAAGTTGATAACATTTATTTAATCTATTTTTTCATGATAAATAAGTTTATAAGGTGATGACATCAATAATGATAAGCTTATGTTAGTTCAAGCTCAATTAATGCATAAAGAACAATTTAATAATATGTTTAAAGAGACTAAGTAACAAAATAAGTGATGAGTAATGTTTTCTTTTGTCAAACATCAAATAAGTCTTAAAATTTTTTTAACTCGTCTAATTTCTAAAAAATTTAAATTCTTAAGTTAACTAATTTTAAAAAAATTTCATCATAATAAATAATTTTTACTAAATTTATTGTAATATGATAGCTATTAAAACATGTTCCACTTTTAAAGAAAAAAATTATAATATCACAATAATAATTTTATCGTATTGACCTCTTTCAACTAGTATAATTTGTCTCTTAAATACATTGAATTTAAATTTATTTTAATTAATGTCATAATCTTACAAATAAGAATAATAAGAGGGCAAACTGAGAGCTTCTTTCTTTCTAATACTTTCTCTCCATTTTTTTTATGCATAAGGTTCACCTCATCAACTCTCTTCTCAGATAGATAATGAGCTTTTAGGGTTTCTCCTCTGCTCTTCATGAAAGCTTAGCCCTTCCTCTATTGAGGTTCTTGGCCTTTCCTCAAATCCCTCCTTCCTATTAGCCCCTTCCCTTCTCTTTCCATTCTCTCATGGATTCACAGGCACTCTCCCTCCCTCTTTCCTCCTCACTCCTTGGTGTCATGGGGCCAAACTTCAGTGCAAGACACCTTCCCTCACTTGCAGAAGGATTTTTTTACATATGAAAAAGAACAAGTCTTTTCCCTCAACCACACCGAGTGAGTCCTATGAGGTTAACTTCTAAGAGAAATTCATGGACAAAAGAATGACAACTTTCTTTATGCGATCGATAAGTGCTCTCTGCTCCTTATTAAAATCAAAAGAAGTGGTCCTTCAAAGGAAGCCTTGAATTGCTAATTCTAGAGAGATTTCTTCAAATTTTCTCAAAGAAGACTTGATCTCGTGGGATAATGCCCCGCTTTCAATCAAGACATATTCCAAAAGTGGTCAATTTTCATCCAAAGAAAACTTTTTTCTTATGGATCAAGTTGCCCAACTTCCATTTGTGTTGTTGGAATGAAGTTTTCTAAAGTGGCAAGTCTGACGAATTCACGCTCTCTCTCATTATCTAAAACTAGGGTTACCTTCTGATATCTCAAGTTAACCCTTCCTCCCCTTCTCTCAATTTGAATGGCATCATTTAAGCAAGACATTCTTTATGATTGAAGCATAAAACCATGTGTCAAATATGCCTCCTTTGCACATGAAGACCATTCTCCCTTTTAACAACAACCCCCTCTTCACAGAGGTCTATTGAGGGACTCATCGGACAACCAATGTGGCATCTCAATCCGTCCCAAGTCAATGACTATTATTCAAAGCTCATCAACATCTCAGATTTCCATTCACTCCCAAAAGAGAGTGAATGACTCTCCTCCACCATAAACGAGCTAAACCAGCCTCCCATCTCCACACAAGCCTGGAAAATTGAACATGTTGCTCGCCAACATGTTTCAATCCATCTCGCAGTTATCTCCTATTCATAATATTATTACTGCTCTCTTATTTCTCCTTGAGGTTTCATGCTCAAAAGTTAGATCCTCTAATATTCTTGGGAAGTCCTTGAACTGAGAAAACTAATCTGATTCAAAGAGTTCAAGTTGCTCACATGCTAGTTTAGTTAAAAGGCTCACATAATAAGAAGAAAAAAAAGCTCTTCTCTCATACTTCTTCATGCCCTAATTGATCCGAATTTCTTTGGTAGTAGCTAAATGATCAGAGATTAATTAGAATATCATTGATATTCTATCTCAAACTAAACTTAATTTGGATTCTTTTGAATTAAGCCCTTCTCTTAGTTCAAGCTATTTCTTTATGAAGATAACATCTCCAACTTGAACGAGGAAGGATATGGATTATGGAACTCGCTTCTATTTCCTTCAATCATTTGATTAGTGCTCAATGATCAATAATTGATTGATAGCTCTACCTCCTTTCACTTGCATTTATGCTTTTAAAGGCTTTCATTGTTATTTGTGGAATTAATCTATATCTCAATTTATGGATGCCTTTGATCATGGGGATTTTAATTGTGTTCTCTATAACAAATAAAATATAGAGGTAAACCCTTGATCCAGACTCTATGACTTTAGAGACTATGTTCAAGACTGTGAACTTATGAATTTGCCCAGCTCTTTTGTTTTTTACATAGTCCAATTAGTAATTGATTAATTATATTCAAACTAGGATTGATAGAGTGTTGTCCATCCTAAAGTGACGGACCATTTTGACATCACTATAAAGTTATGCCTCTTCCTATCACCATAAATCATCTCTTATCTCAAGATAACTTCTCACACATTTATTTTTCACAACTGGACTACTATCCTACTTTATTAGAGAGTCCTGGAATACTTTTGCCTAGAGAACCTTTTATATTTTCTAGAAAACTTAAACTCACTAGAGATGCTTTAAAGCAAAAATGGGACTTCATCCTTCTAACCTTATCAAATCCAATTAAAATGACCAAGAGAAATCCTTTCTCTTGAGAAGGATACTCAAAATCCCTTTCTTTTAAGAGATGTCCTTGATATCAAAGAAAGATATCAAGACTTATCAAACAAGGAAGCTCTTATAAATGAGAGCAAAGTACATTGGCTCACAAATTCTCATGACCATCTCAAATTCTGTACACTCCATTAAGGAGAGAAAGAATATCAATAATTAGAGAACTCATTCTAGCAGGGCTTGATCTCTAATCCCATTGATATTACCTCAAAAAATCATAATTTACTTGGCTCTCTTCAATATGGACAACTCCATGGCTCTTAGCATACATGAAGTCCCTATTAATATTTTTATCAATTGATCTAATAGGTGAGCTCAAATGAAATATAGTAAGAAATTAATGAAAATAAATAAAATGGGTTTAAGTCCAAATTCTATTCTCATCTTATTTTATTAAAACAATTTCTATAAAGAATCACTTTTAAATGTAAATAAACTTCCTAGTATGTTTAAAAATCATTATCATCCCTAAGACAAAGCACATATAAGATCTTTAGCTATTTTAGCCTACTTCTTGTAATACTTTTATAAAGTGCTTGTATTTTTGTAATAATAAAAATATTTCAATAATACATTAGAATCTTTTATTTCTAAAGAGGATATTTCTAATAATATAGCATTTATGAAATATTGGGATTTCTAAGAAATAGAGCTTCATTGCATAATATTAAAGAAGGCTTTTGAGACTAAATTAAATTCAATTCTTAAATTAAAAAAAAAATAATTCCTTCAAAATTTATAGGTTGGATCTTAATAAAACATTTTCTCTATTTAATATTTATTCTTCTTCATAAATTTATTTTTTTCTTATTATTATGGATATTTTTTTCATAGAATTAATCTATAATTTATTTTGTAATCTAATTTCTATTCTGCAAATGATCTTTAATTAATGTTGGTAGTTTAGATATGCTTCAGACTACAATGGGTTTGAGTGTTAATGTCGAAAAGTCAATCATTTGCTTTTCAAAAGCTTCTAGCACTAATGAACACTTCTGTAATATTTTAAATATGACTCAAGAGAGTTTCCCACTTAAATACTTGGGTCTTCCTCTTATTGCTGGCTCACTCAAGTCGATTCATTTCAATTCTCTCTTCGATAGATTGTTCACTTAGTTAGCTAGCTAAAAGTCAAAATTCATTTCTTTTGGGGGCAAATTTCAATTACTTCAATCTACAGTTAATATCTTTTTTTCTTTCTGGTTCAGATCAGTGGCAGTTCCAAAATGTGTTATTAAAAAGTTTTAATAAATAAATTCCACTGATTCGTTAAAATGCATACTTGTATTAATATATTAAAATATAGAAGAGAAGTTTAAATTTTTTTTAAATATTTTACATAAAATATTTTAAAAAATTTTAATAAATAAATTCCACTGATTCGTTAGAATTTTAAAACAAAAAATAGATTGTAGAATGAAAACACCAAATAATATAAATTAATAAGATTTTTTTAAAATTATTAAAAATTCCTAAGTTAAAATTAGTTTTCTGATTAATAAAATTAATCTTATTTATAAATAAAATATAAACTATTATAATTATAATACTACTTATCAATATAAAATTTTTTTTAAGAAATTATTTTAAGAATCAAAAATATCATAAGTTAATTTTAAATTATCTATTTCAAAACTTACTATTTAAAATTAATATTATTTTATATATTTTCATAAAATTAAAAATGATAAATAATAATCTTACCTTATTTATATATTTTAAATATGTTGATTTAATATATTTAAAAGTCTATCAAAGATTAGTATTAAAAATTGTTAAAAGAAATAAAAAATTAGAAAATGTGAATAGTAATCACGTTTTCTGAAAACGTGACTATTATTCACGTTTTTGCTCCTTTTAAAATTTTTTTTTTATAAAAAGCTCATTTTGCTAACTTTTCCTTGCTCTGTTCTCCTTGCCTTCACCCTCTCCGCTCTCTAACATGGATACCAAATACAATGAAGAAGCTCCCGACAATTTCTACACGGAGATCGAAAAGTGGATCATGCTCGTCATCTCGGATGAAGAGGATGAAGAACAAAAGGAAAACAGAGCTCTCTGTCGCCATTAATGGAAGGAAACTACTTTTTCCCACATTCTAAAGTATTATTTGGTGAGGTGTAGATCGTTTGATATTGGAAAGAACAAAAGTACTTTGGGAGAGGAAGAAGTTCGAATGATAATAGAAATAATCGATACAAGAGGAGAGAACGAGAGTTTTATTCAGATATGCTTAATGCTCATGAACGCTTTTGATCAATAGAATTATGGACGATTCAATTTTAATAATTATATTACAAATTATTATATATTATTTAGATTTTCTTCATCCGTGTATAATTTGTTTATTATCAAGGAACTATTTATTCTTTGTATTTGTGGTTAAATAAAAGAAGATTGCATATCTTTTAGTTTTCATGTACTTGGGTTGGAATAAAATAGATGCAAAGTATATTATTATATATTTTTATTTTTTTAGTTATTTGAATGGCCATTCCTGCATATATTTATGCACACGCTTTAAAATTGTGTTAAATATACTATGGTAGTAAAATGCATATTTTTTAAAAATAAATATTTATTTTGTATCTCACTTAAGATCTCATTTGTTGAAGTTAGAAAATTCGCCTTTAAAAAAAAAATTAATTCACAATTTGATTTGGTAAAATTAAAATTAACATTAATGCCATTCTCTATTAAATTTTTTTGAAATTAGCTCAACTTTTATAATTTTAATTTAATTTAATCTCGTAAAAGTGAACTTCACACAAGCTAATTAAATCTCATATATTAGGAATACAATTTCACAATCAGTATCAAAAAGCACTCCTTTCGTACATATTAGTACCAATTAGAACCTAATTAATTATGATTACTTATCAGTTATATTACTTTTTAAAGTAATGTTAGAGCAACTAAATAAATTATAATTATTATTTAATCATCTAAGTTAAATATTATTAAAGCTAATTTAAACATTAATTAATATTGATGAATCTATTCATCTTGCAAATTTGATTTCAATTCCTTCTTAGATTTTACATTAATTTTGCAATAATTAAAATTATAAATTCTTAGAATATAAAGTTAAATAGTTAACTATGATTTAATATGTGTGCCTAATATTTTTTAAAATTTACACTTTAAAAATTTAATAAATTTAAATTTGTTGTGTGTTAGAACATTTAAGATGGTAAAGAGGATGTGTTTAATATTTTAGTTTTATATGGAAATCTAACGTACATACAAGTTTAGAGAAGAGTTGTAAAAACTAATAATTTTTATGTGAAAAACTCAAAAAAGAGAGTGATCAAGCTAAGAGATGGAGGTTGAGCGATTGTAATACTATGATCAAGTGATGGTCGACAACTATCATCGCTATTATAGTAAATGATGATGATTGGGCAACCATGATAGAGAGACTAGAGTTAAGCAAACGTCTTTGAGTGAGAATTGTCATTAGAGATGAGATGATGGGTATGGTTGCCAAGTTGTTCAAGACTTCATAGTTCTACCATTCTGATCAACCTATCGAACCAATTTGCTAAAGCTAAAGGGATTTATGCCATAACTTTTAAGGAGTCTAATTAATAGTCATGAGTTGCTAACTTTAAGCGATTTAATGAGTGGATTTATTTTCTATGAGTCAATTTGTTAGTGTTCATTTTGAAAAGTAGAATTTATATTTTGGAGAAAGACATGTTGATTATGAAAGCAAAGAATTACATCATAGGTGATGCAAAATGAACCAAAGTTAGCATTTGTTGAAAAGATAACATGCCATGCTTTTATGTAAAGAAATTTTCTTTTTATTCACACATAAAAATTACTATAATTAATTCACACCAAAATATTATAATTATATTTATTAATGTGATCTTTATATCCACAATTATACATTTATTTTATTATTTGTTTCTACACAATAAGCTATAAAACCTAATAAAAAAGTTTGGTTTTTTTTTGCAGTAAAAAGAATTGAAGCAGCCATGTAGATTTATAAAGATGCTTTAGTTCGAGTTAGGGGAATGAACAATTAGTGTTTTGCATCATCTTCTTCTGTATAACTATCTTCCATTCTTATTATCTAACAAACAAAAACTAATATTCACGTGACAATTAGAGTTTTTATTTTCAATGATGCTTAAAATTATTGTTGCTTATTTTGAGATGGCTCACTCGGACTTGCAAGTGAGCTTATCGGCTTTAGAGAAAATATTCTAATTTGAGTTTGGGCACATCTATGATATATCTACCTACCATTGGCCTCACAGATGCGGTGTGATATCTGCTTAATAATTTCTCCAAAATATGATTAACATATGAATATTATGTTAATATCTAACAAGTCATTTATCCCATTTTGAAGCTTTTACATGATGACAAAATTTTTAAATTAGACATAATGCTAATCTTAATTAACAATTTAGGCATAAAAAATATTAATATAATAGGCCTAGTCATTCTGCATAACAGGAGGTAATTTAATTTTTTTAAAAAAATATGGGGGCAATTTTTGTATTTTGTGCGTATCGGAGTCAGACGGTGTCAGAATTGAGCAAACTTAGTATCGTTGGAATCATAACAAATTTTTCTATAACTTTTATGTTGATCAAAATTTACGATTTTGACTACGCAGATTTTGTGAATGTGGCAAAAAACCTAAGTTTGAAATTTCAGAGCAGCTATCGTATTTTATACATATCGGAGTCATACGGTGTTGGAATAGAGCAAAATTTATATGGTTACAATCATAATAAAATTTTATACAACTTTTATGTAGGTCAAAATTTACGATTGTGGCCTGATACGCAGCAGATTTTACGAATGCACACAAAAACTGTGGTGCCTAGCTTAAAATTCGGACCAACTGTCGTATTTTGTGCGTAAGGGAGGCATACGGTGTCAGAATTGAGCAAACTTTGTATCGTTGGAATCATGACAAAATTTTATACAACTTTTATGTTGATCAAAATTTACGATTGCTACCCGATATGCAGTAGATTTTGTGAATACGCGCAAAAACTACCGCGCGGAGCTGAAAGTTCGAAGCAACAATCGTATTTTACGCATATCAGAGTTATATATCGGAATAGAGTGAACTTCATATCATTAGAATTATAATAAAATTTCCTACAACTATCATGTTGATCAAAATTTATGATTCGCCATACGCAGATTTTGCAAATGCCTAAAACCGTGCCAGAGCGAAAGTTGAGCAATCGATTTTTATGTATTGGAGTAATACAGTGTCAGAATCAAGCAAACTTTGTATTGTTGGAATCATAAGAAAATTTTCTGCAACTATCATGTTGGTCAAAATTTGTGATTGCGGCCCGATGCATACCAGATTTTGCGAAATGGACAATAATGAAATGCACAAATAACTCGCACTAAACAAACACTCTTAATGAAGTGCAATTAACAAGTTTTAAGAGTCATGACATAATAACAGGTGTTGCTAGTGCATTAGTCTTATTATTTGGAGATAATTATTCATATTGATTACATTCATATAAGAGAAGTGAATGTGTTAGTATTAGAAATGCAACCATTTTCAAATAAGGATAAGAAGCCAACTCAAACTAAGTTTACAACACAAACTAACTACCTCTCTCTACTACCAAAGGGAATATCATCACTAAAAATATACATCAATGTACAACTTCTTCTAAATACTTAAAGTTGTATAAATAAAGCAGCACAAAAAAGATATGAATATTTATAAATTAAGGTAACCAAAATAAGAAAATAGCTCCTGACGATGCCTGCGAGACAGAATACAATAAAATAGGTATAGATACAACATAATGTAATCCTATATGGATAGAAGATAATAGTGCAAACAATTATCTCCGATGATGCTTGCGATGCATGTGGGCTCCGAAAATTTCACTACCGACCTCGTTGATGAAAAGAGTGTTTAAAGTGTCAGTGTAATTTTTAGAAGACAGATGAAATAGTAGATAAGACACCACCAAGAGATTTCACCCTCATTTTGTGAGGACTTTAGATATGGTTCTAGATTTCCTATAGGAGCAAGCCCCTATAGTTAATTACCCCTCCCAATAAGTGAGAGAAAACTTTTGATTAAGGCTAGCTTAGATCGAATGCATAGTACAAATATAGAGTTTTAGTTTTGATATATGAAATTCATCATTATAGCTTAAACCAGATGGTTGGGGGAATGATGACGTGCATCTAGATCCCATTCTCAGAATCGGGCTGGCCACCAACTTAATCGAGGAGGTAGTCGACCCAACGAAGGATCCTCGCAACAATTACGTCGTCCAAAAATCCTGGAGGTGGTGTTTGTCTAAGGAGATAGCTCTACCTACCGATGAGGGGGTTATTTGCCCAATCAAGTATACCATATTATTTACAACTCAAAGGATAGAGCCATTGGGGAGCATACGGGTTACGATCGTGATCTTAATATAATGAAGTCAGACTGGCCAAACCACCCGATCAGATGACTCTGGTAGTAATTGCTTCATCTATGGAGCTCGCCGCCACGCAATGAGGATACGGCCACGCATCATGAGATGGATTAAGAGTAGCAAAATGCTTGATTTGACATTGACTCTTTGTGAGCTAAATTTTTCTTAATTTATCACCCCACAAATAGTCGAAGGTTGATAGAGTTTGATTTAAGTTTTTAATGATTAGATTTCATTGGAGCAATTTTTATATTGACACTCAATTTGAGTTAGTCTGATTTAAAAAATTGATTAATTCAAATATGTTTAAGAGTTTTAGATTCTGTCAACTCAATTTAGCTAAAGAGGATTATCTACTATCATCCGATAGAATCTAGATATTTCAATTTGAAACTCTTATTATAAGTTTTAGGTTTTAAACTGACTCATCCTAAGACTAAACCAAGCAAAAACATCCTCCATTAATTGAATTTCTGATTCAAAGATAAGGTCGAGATTCATACATGCGGTGTATGTAGTTTGTGTAATTTTATGTTTGAATTATGAGATTGATTTTGTATTTTCATTTTTCTTATTCTAGTTTAACATGCGTAGCCTTTTTAGACATTAAAATTTGCACTTGAAATCTCTATGTCCGAGCATATGATATTTATTTTAGTTAATTTAATCTAATTAATGAAATTATTGATCTTGAAAATCATAATTAGGATGAAATTCCTTGATTTTTTGATTGAAGAAAGCCTTATGATTTTTATAGAACTGATTTAGTATCGTCTTCTGCCGCTTGTAAAGAGTGATCCGTATTAAGAATGCATTTTGGAGCTATGTTCAAAGGATAATTTAATTTGTTATTTTAAGAAGAAGATTTATTCCTAAAAGTAGTTCTCATTTTACCATTCTTTCAGTCAAATTTATTTTCACCATCTTTTATTCAAATTTGATTTCCTCCTCTTTTGTTCAAATTTGATTTCCCCTCTTTTTTTTCAAATTTGATTTTCCCCTATTTTGTTTAAATTTGAATTTCCTCCTCTTTTATTCAAATTTGATTTTCTCACACTTTGGTTTAAATTTGATTTTTCCCCTATTTTGTTTAAATTTGATTTTCTCCCTCTTTTATTTAAATTTAATTTTCCCCCTCTTTTGTTTAAATTTGATTTTCCCCCTCTTTATACTTGTTCTAATTTCTATAAATAAGACAAAGGGGAGTTGCATATTCTATTCCATTTGCTTGAAAGGTTAGAGTTAGGGTATTTGAAAGGGAGCTTAGAACTTTAGGGCTTTCAATCCTACTTCGATAAATTTTGTTAGTGCTTTTCACCCTTTTTTTTAAATTTTATTTTGCTTTTATACCGCATATCATTCTAGTTTCCCCCTCTCTTTTTTTATTAGTTAAAAGATTTGACACAATTTTGGCAGCCTCCCGGCATCATCCCCATGTAGGGGGTTGCATCGGGTGTTTTGCTTACTCAGACGCCTCCTGAGCGAGTGGTGTCTGACACCACAACACTCATCTCACATCTCACCGAGCACACGAGGTCTTTAAACCTGAAAGAGGACATACAATACAATATATATTCATTCTCCTTTTTTTCTAAGTCTAGAAATTAGACAAAATTTCGGCAGCATTTCATCTAGGGAGCGACATCTAACAAGTGGTGGCTTACTCGGTATGCCTTGCTGAGCGTAGCGAGTGGTGTCTTGCGACACCACAACCTATTTTTTCATCTTGTTGCACCCTGCTGAGCACAACGAGGTCTTCAAACCTGCAAAGAAACACAAGCATGTATATATATTCACATTCACAAATCTCACATGTTCTGACGCATTTTTTGGTGCGCTGCAATGCTAGGCAAATGAACGGGGTTAGGTATGTGATTGAGAATATAAGGTAAGGAGTGTGATGCCAAAAATCAAAAGAAGAATTTTCCTGTTAACAATGTTCTTCCCATTTATTAAGCGAGAATGGATGGCTAAAGCGAGGTGTGTGTGATGTCAAAATCAAGGAAGAATTCACCACGACGATGTTCTTCCCATTTATGGGTGCGATAAATGGGATGGCTAAAGTGAGGGGTGCGACGCCGAAAATTGAAAGAAGAATTCTCCCACTAACGATGTTCTTCCCCGATTTGCAGCACAGTGGAAACGGGACAGCTAAAGTGAGGGGTTCGATGCCAAAAATCGAAGGAAGAATTCTCCTGCCGACAATGTTCTTCCCCGATTTGTAGCGCAGCAGAAACGGGACAGCTAAAGCAAGGGGTGTGACACCAAAAATTGAAGGAAGAATTCGCCTGTTGATGATGTTCTTCCCCGATTTGCAGCACAGCAGAAGCGGGATGGCTAAAGCGAGGGGTGCAACGCCGAAAATCGAAAGGAGAATTCGCCTGCTGACGATGTTCTTCCCCGATCTGCGGCGTCATGAAAATGACAAAATTTGGATGGGTTGCAAGCTTGCGGGAAGGATTGCGTAGAACGGGCTATGTTTACGGGATGGATTGTAGAACGGGCCGGAACAGGACTAGTCATTTAAAGCTGAAATTAGGTTGTTAAGGCTAATGGGTGCTGCGATCTCTGGGTTTGGGCCATGTTTTAATGGGAGAAGGAGCGGGCCGGAGTGGATTTGGGTCAGCTTTTGCGCTTGAAATTGTGGTGGATGGCGATTTTACTTAAAATGGTGGGACACGATTTGCAGAACCGGAATTGGGAGAGGATCGAACGCGCGGTATTCTGAGCGCTTTACGCGATTTCAGGATTTACGCGTGGGATGCGGATAGTGGAAGGAACGCACGGAACGACGGTGCAGCATGACACGACGCAAGCGATCGGTGGAAAGGCAAGGGTCGGAGACAGGATCACATGGTCGATGCGGAACCGCGGGGCCAATGAGTGGTCGCGACTTCCCGCTGAGTAAGTCTAGCTGGTCAGGAGATCACGGTTTATCTAGGATCGTGCGGTGAGGATCTTGGGTCAAGGGTGTAGCGGTGGGCAGCAGGACACGCGTTTGGTCATAGCGGGTTTGTGAGGCGGAATTTTGCTGGAGCGGTGGTGCTGACGACATGGTTTTATGCAGAACGGAAGAAAATGGTGGAAATCGAGAGAAAAAAAATCAAAAAAAAGGTAGAAGAATTACCTTTTATTGGACATGAGAGAGAGGGAAATCAGAGAGAGAGAGAGAGAGAGAGTAGTGGGGGAGAATAATGAGGAAAGTTGCCAGAAATTGAATGAAAAAAGGGGGAGTGGTTATTTTATTTATTTTTTTTTTCAAAAAACTGAAAATGAGCGGAATAGTTGAGCATGGGGATAATTTAGAAATTTTTTATTTTGAATTTTGCGCCAATAAATGCATATAGTCAATATATATATATATTGATGTAGGGTAATTCCATTGTTCTGAATGCAATGATGTAGTCTGTTTAGCGATCGGCGGCCATTTGGTTCAAGTCGGCGCTAAATTGAGTCAATTTCAGTTGAAAATATATGTCGCCACTTTCGATCGATTGATTTTCATGTAGACTCATCCGAATCGAGTGCGAATGGTCTCATTTAATAAATTTTGATGTTTCGAAGCTAATGATGTGATCAATTTCATGAACGGAGGTCGTTTGATTCTCGTCGGTGCCTCCTAACCTCGATATGCTTGCAAGCATGTTGATGACTAGAGCGCTTGATCAGTTGATCATTAAGTTGTGCTATGTTTATATCCTGACCAATTTTGATATTTTGAATGTGATAGCAAAGTTGGTTCGTCGATCGGAGGTCATTTGAGTTGATTTTGATGACGCGTTGCGCATTTCAACATCAATTTTCACGTTGTCACTTCAAATCACTCGATATTTGCACAGACTCGTCTGAATTGTGCGTGGACAGTACCATTTGATAGATCTCGATGTTTTGAAGCTAGAGGCATGATCAATTTCATGAATGGAGGTCGTTTGGTCATCGTCGGTACCTACTCAACTCTGATATGCGTGTCTACACATTGATAGCTCGAGCGCTTAATTGATTGATCGTTAGATTTTGCAATATTTATATTCTGATCAATTTTGACATTTTGAACACGAAGGTGAAATCCGTTCATCGATCGGAGATCATTTGGACCATTTTCGATGATGTCCAGTGCACTTTGAACCTCGATTTGCGCACTATCACTTCCGAAGTCCATCGAATTTGACTTGTGGGCTTGACTCGACTTATGGCACATATGTGGAGGTCAACAAATGCCCCCCAAAAAATGTGATTCACACATGGAGCGAGTCATGTTTGTTGAAAACTGGTTGACCTTTTGGGATTTCTTCTTTCTGCTATGCCCCATCTTTCTTCTCTTTTCTTCCTTCTTTTTTGTATCGTTTCTTGAAAACTAGTGGACATACTTGATTACAATATTATATAAATTTTTTATGTAACATTTCTCTCATCGCTTGGTAGGAGAATGTTCAGTTGGAGGAAATCTGATGATCTGTCACCTAATGAGCCTAGCGAGGAGGCTATCTGGTCAGAGATTGATGGGCATGATCCCCGCAGAGATGCTGATATCAGAGATAGGATTGTGCAGCACACTGATATGCTACGAGGATGTGATCTTTACCGAGGCTTCTTTGCACGCTCTTCCCTACTCCCTGATTGTACTTCAGATTCTTTTATTTTTGAGGATCCCGCCGACTGGGTAATTACCCTTAAGCTGAAGTGCGATGACTACAATCCTCTAGATGGCAAAGTAGCCCAGGTTAGTTCCAGATATTGTGATGTCTTACAACTTGCTTCTGACAGTATCGAGCCAATGAGACAATCTAAACTCTGAGTCACTATCAGCTACAGTCGGGCTCACTAGACCTATTTCAAAATTCCTCAATTGGTCAGATTCCTACTCTTCCTTTTGGATATGTCTCATGGGCTAGGTATCTTCTACAGGCTCACAAGGATACTTTATAGAAAGTCGATGTTTATGAGGCGGTATATGCATCTTTATTTGACTTTGGGGGTATGCCTTCTTCTTGGGCTCATGGAGTAGTAGTTCGGGATGATAGTAGTAACACTTGCTAGATGGGCTCAGAGGAGTTGACAGCCACACTTTTGGAGTTACAAGTCGGTCGGTCTTCATTTATTGTTATCACTACGAGTGAGTGTTCCACTGATGGAGAGTTATTTCATGTGCTGATAATTATGATCGATGAGGTAGGCTAGCTATGCCTCTATATTGATCTCCTGGACCATTATCACCAGACCTTTCAAGTCTCAAGGCATTCTATACGATCACGAGCCACACAAATTTTGAGTACATGGATCCAGAGCTTCTTGCAAGATTATGCTCTATCAGATGAGATTGTAGCACTGCATGACCCTTTTCGATTGGGTGTGCTTGAGGATAGTTGCTTATCCGAAGAGACATGAGCTGCTTTACCGCCAGGGTGACTTCTCCAAAGACTACCAGATTGAGTGAGGATCCGTTTAGCCGCTTTATAGTGACATGGCTCTACATTTTGTACTCCCATTATAGGGCTCGGGCACTGTGCACTGCAAAGAAATCTCTGAGGCATTTTTTTCTCTTTCCAAAGGGGTATTGGCCAGGCTTTATAGAATATTGGGGATAATTTCTATGGTAGGTTTCCTAGAGCTGCGAGATATTATTCTACCTTGGAAGTACTTATATGCTTGGGTCAATCTCCACGTGCATGGTGCCTTTGCTTGTTTTAAGTATTCAGCATTCTTTTTAGAGCGAGGTATCCTACATTCTCACAGTTATATCGAGCATCCTCTACTTTGGAGATGAGAGGATTCACATGTTTTTCTTTGCTCCCCATTTGGTCAGAGATCAATTTTTTTAGTTCACCAAACAGATATACTCAGCTTACTCTCTGACTCACTAGGGATTGATCTTATTGACAACCTTGATGAGAATGACAAATATTCCTTGCTTCATGGCTGTCAGACACTAAGAGTAGCTGAATACCTTTTTAGTATACACCCAAGATGGTTATGTTATCGGTAGTCCATTATTATAGAGGGCTATCAGCCTAACCGGGTTGCACGATAATTTGGTTTCTTCCAGTTGACCGCTCGCAATGGTAGGCCACTCATCCCTGGTGTAGTGGATTTTAGAAGGATCAGGATGATCCCTCTTGAGGCACGTTGCTTTGTTGCCTTAGCTATTTGGCTACACTTACTGAGGCTTGATACTAGTGCTCATTTTCGGATAGCTTCTCCACATGGTCGCATGGGGATTAGCTATACTTACCTCACCTGGGTACGGTTGTCTTTTGGCCCTTTCCTCGAGTGTGGTTCCAGGAGATATGAACACAATATGAGGTCCTTGGGCGTTCCTCAAGATCGGAGGATCCACCAGACACCATTAGTAGGAGATTATGGCACTAGAGGTATAATCACTATTCTCCTCTCTTTCAATACTTTCGTCTTTCTTCAAAATATGTTTATGTCATACTCTAATCGATTCTACATGCAACAGCAGGCAAGGTGTTAGGGTTGAGGATACCATTTCTCATGGCAGAGTTAGAGCTAGGGATTCCGCCTCTAGCTACATTGATGTTTCTTCACCGGCTCACAGACATAGGTGTAGCCAACCCACGGAGCCTGTGCTAGTTTTAGTTGATTATTCCACAGGTCTACCTACACGACCATTTATGACTTTTGATGAAGTGCCATAGATGTCAGGCAGCATTGGAGATGTAATTGAGGATTTTGGAGTTGGTCTGTCGCACGTGTTGACCTTCGATACTACCACTTCGATTTTATTATCCCTTCCGTGGAGCCACCTTTCTCTACTAAGCCTGACTCTGCCCACTGCGTTGGGGAGACTTCTGAGGTGAGAGACTTCATGCCTAGCAAGGCTTCTATTGAGCCAGCACATAGCCCTAGAGTTTATCAGATAGTGAGGGTCCTCGAGGATCATATCACTTATGATACTCCAGGTCAGTCCGATTCATCATGTTCCGGTACTTTCTCCCTCTCTTTTTATTTTTATTAACTACACTTATTTACATCTACTTCGTGTTGATTTTTTGCATTTCTTCCCTATAATGCCTGATGTAGGTTATGAGTCTGAGATCTATCATTGACATCCCTATAGTCAATCCATGTGATAGGAGCATGCGCGACTTGGTGTTTTGAGGACGGTTTTCTGATTATCTTGGACTCACCAGAGTCACTAGACAGCTTTACGTCTTATGCGAACACTACTTTGCACCTTTTAGCTTATACTGGTCTGGAGGAACAGGCTCTCAGATATCTGGAGGCTCAGATAACTGGGAAGGCTCTTAACAATGATAATTATAGATATATTCAGGGATTTGTAACGCTCGATGTCCACCTGAATCAGAATATATTTGAGGATCTCATCTTATGACACAATGTTAACTCAAATAGACTTAATATAAACTAACAAAATGCCACTGTCTTGTAGGGGGAATTTTAAAGTATATTTAGGAGAATTTATTAAGATAAAAATATACAAATACATCCATATTTGAATTGATGTACTCTAAAGGAGATTTCAACATACAACATTGATTTTATCTGTATATGAAAATTTAAAAATTCCCCCTGTGTAATAGGAGAATTTTCATGGAAAAGTTCTTCATATGGAGTATGTTTATTTAGGGAACTCGGCATGAAGCACGATGTCAACCTAAATAGATATACTAAAAAAAATGCCTCTTATCTTGCAGGGGGATTTCTATTGTACCGCGAGAATGTGGTCATCAAGTATAGTACTTTTTTAAGTAATGACCGTTGATTGGTGGCATTAGCCTTTCACCCTTTAGGTTGATGAGTTGGTATGCCCCTCCTTGATACACCTTTTCAATGACAAAAGGGCCTTCCCAGTTAGGCTCAAATTTGCCACCAAATTATCGATTAAGAATAATTGGTCTTCTCAGCACCATGGCCAATTCTCCTTCTTAAAATGTTCGAGACTGCACTGTATGGTCAAAAGCTCTGGACATCATTGCTCGATAGACTTCTAGATTTTGATGAGTTTGTAATTCAACTTCATCAAGCACATCAAGTTCATCCATTCTCAGATGAGCATTTTGATCTTCAGTTAGATTGTACTAGATGGCTACTTGAAGTGAAGGCAACTCAACTTCAAGTGAAAGAACCGCTCCCAAATACCAATGAATAGGAGTGGCTTTAGTCGATCTTGTAGGTAGTTTGATACCATAGAGCCTCTACTAGCTTAGTATGCCATTCTCTTTATTTTTTAGTGAGAATCTTCTTGAGCAGTTTGACTAATGTCTTATTGAAGGCTTCCACCAAACCATTTGCTCTTGGATTATATATTGAAGAATATCCCTAATCAATTTTGTGTCGATCGATGAATCTATAAATCTTTGCACTTTTGAAAATTGTACCATTATCAAAAATTATTTGACGTGGCACTCCAAATCTATAGACTACATTATGCGTGAAGAAGTTGATCACTTAGTCAGCAGTGACTTCTTTAAATGGAGTAGCCTCAGCCCACTTAGAGAAATAATCAGTCGCTGCTAAGATGAAGTGATGTTCAGTTGATGACGGTGGATCGATTGGTCCAATTACATCTGTACCCCAACATTCGAATAGCCAGGATGCTATTATTGGGTGTGATGGATTTAGAGGTTAATGGATGAGATTCCCATGTACTTGACATTCATGACACTTCTTAGCGTGATTAATATAGTCTCTCACCATAGATGGCCAATAATAACCCATCCTTTTGATCTTTACTGTCATCTTGGGACCTGATTGATGTGCACCACAAAGTTCTTCATGAACTTCAACCATCACTTTGCTAGCTTCATCTACACCTAGGCATCGCAGTCGCATTTGTTCAAAAGATCTACTATATAAAGTGTTGTTGACGAAAGCATAGCATATCATTCTCTTTTCAATTTGAGCTCCTAGTGATATATTACTTGGTAATTTGTCTTCTTTAAAGTAGTTGATGAAGGGTTGCCTCCAATCATGTGACTCTTCTACAACATAGGCTTCACACTGCTTTTCTGAGGCGATGTCATTCTTAGCTCTTCTTGGTACAACTTCTTGGTTTTGGGGAGTATAAGGAGCAACTTGAGTCATCTTCAGGTCAAATTTGGTAACCTCTACCTACAGGATTGATACGCTTATCGGTCTACAGAACTCATCGAGTAAATATCGATCATGACATAATCACCATTCATACTTGCCATTTCCTTAGCTAGTTTTTCTAAGCAATCAGCTTTGCTATTCTCGGATCGAGAGACTCGAGTTAGTGTGATATTTGGTATATGCTTCATAATCTCAAGAACTCAATTGTGATAGAAAGTTAACTCAAGCTTTTAATTCTATAGATGGCAAGTACTTGATTTATAATAAGCTGAGAATCACCAAAAATATGCAAGTTCAGAATGCCTATGAAAATAGCTTCTTCCAGACCTGCGACTAATGCTTCATATTTAGCTTTATTATTAGTTCTTGGCTCGGTCAATCCATATGATCATCTTATTATCCCTCCTTCTAGTGTTATGAAGATGATGCCAAATCCTGCTCTTGCTCTTGGAAAGTTTAGAGATTGGACTTGTTTGATCGATGAGGCTCCATTGAAGTACATTTCCCAAATTTGTAACTTTTCTCTTTCATGAATGAGCATAATTTGCTCATCAGGTAAATCTTCATTAAGAGAAGAGTCCACAGGGACAGGGTGTGCAGCCAAAAAATCTGCTAAGACTAATCCCTTAACTGCTTTCTACGAAACGTTTGTGATATAAAATTGCAAAAGTAATACTGCCCATCTTGCTAAGTGAACTATCAACACTGGTCTTGTCATCAAGTACTTCCGGATCGATCCTTAAGATGAGTCTAATCTTATGAGATAACATATAATGATGAAACTTTTTGACTGTAAAGATCAATGCTAAACAATGCTTCTCTATCGGAGTATCTCATCTCTGCTCCAATCAGCCTCCGATTGATATAATAAATAGCATTCTCTTTGCCTTCTTCATTGTGTTGTGCCAATAATGCACCAAGAGACTCTTCTAATGTAGCTGTGTATAGAATGAGAGGCTTCCTAGGAATAGGCACTGCTAAGATTGGTGGATTTAATAGGTAGCTTTTAATGCTATTGAAGGCTTCTTGGCACTCTTGGTCCCATTTGAATGGAGCATCCTTCTTCATTAACCTTGCAAACGGATGATAGCATCCTGATAAGTTTGATATAAATCGACGAATGAATGTGAGTTCTCCTTGTAAACGGTACATAAACTCTTCAGTGGAGGCATCTCCATGATTGCCTTAATTTTAGCAGGATCAATTTCAATATCTCTATGACATACCCTAAGAATTTTCCAGAGGATACCCCAAATGCACATTTTAGAGGATTCATTTTGAGATCATATTTTTTTATTCTCTCCAGTACGATTCTCAAGTCTTCAAATTGATTTTTATAGTTTAAGCTCTTCACCACCAAATCGTCGACATAACATTCCACCTTTTGATGAATACGTGTCATGGCTCTTTGGTATGTAGCTCTAGCATTTTTCAAGCCAAAGGGCATGATAGTGTAGCAATAGATGCCAATAGGTGTTCTGAACAATGTATGCTTTTCATCTTCAGGTGTCATTTTGATTTGGTTGTATCTTGACGATCCGTCCATGAATGAGAACATGTCATAGTTAGAAGTGCTATCCACTAATAGTTCTGATATTGGAAGCAAAAAGTCATCTTTTGGGTACGCCTTATTT
The DNA here is from genome assembly GCA_021442155.1 of Cymbidium sinense. Lineage (NCBI taxonomy): Eukaryota > Viridiplantae > Streptophyta > Magnoliopsida > Asparagales > Orchidaceae > Cymbidium > Cymbidium sinense. Next base: position 64,618,532 of record CM038220.1, on the reverse strand, counting down.
AGGTCTTGAAAGTCAATACAAAGATGGATTTGACCATTCTTCTTTCTAACTAGGACAATGTTGGCTATCCAATTACTTCTCGAATGAAGTGCTTGATTAGCTTAGTTTCTACAATTACCTGTTCTTCAATCTCCAATCTCATTCGCCTAGGAGCTTGCTTAACAGGCATTACATCTAGTTTTATGAACTGCTACATCAGGTGATAAGCTTGACATTTCAGAATATGTCCAAACAAAGCAATCCTTGAATTCAGAAAGTAGCATTTTTAGCTCTTCAACTTTCTCATCTGGCAGAAGGGCTCTGATGAAAGTTGGACGGGGATCATCCTTAGCCCCTATGTTAACTTCTTTAAGTTCATCTATAGTAGCTATTTGTCCATCTTCAAGTTCTTCAAGTGCGGGCTTGGCTTCTACTTCTTCATCATTTTTAAGAAAAATTTCATGGGAATCATCTTCTTCATCACTATGAGTTTCACATTATATTATAACAGGCTCTATCTTGATGAGATTTGTAGATGAACTCCAGACCTTTAGTGATAAATATATCACTTCTTTGTGATGCTTGAGGACTTCTTCGGCTCCACATCTTGTTAAAGATTTGAGTCCTATGTTTAGTAGTTCCAATATGAACTCCAATCTTATGCATCATTCTTCGCAATTTTTGTGGATAGTATATTGGTATTCTTGTTGGCACTACCTCATCATAATTTTCATGTTGAGTAGGTTGTTCAAAATCTTGAGGTTGAGACTCTTCAGATTTATAAAATAGAGTTCCTGTTCTGCCACTCTCACTCAATGGCGGCACATAGAATGTTATCAATTCTTCAATATTGTAAACCTCCAATGGAGTGATTTCTTTGAAGCACTGTTGAGGGATGGGTATAATTTTGAGTGAGTCATCTGACTCTGCCAAGTGAGCTATCCTCCTTGATGTAGCCATCTAAATTCTATTTCATAAGTAGATTCAAAATCATAGTCTGAATCAGAATCACTTATTTCATACTCTACTTTTCTTGAGCTTTAAGTTCCCTTAGGTTTGGCAGAATATCTTCTTCTTCTTCGTGTCACTTCCCAAATGAGGATTTTCTTGACTTATGTGCAATCAAGTGCTTTAGGAGAGTCGGCATTGCCTTCTTTCTTCCTCCTTGCTTCGCTCTTTCATTTTGTGAAATTACTCTTTAGTTCGAAGTGGATGCTACTTCAAGAGGCTTTGTTGGCTTGCTCTTTGAGGATGAAGTACTGCATCTTCATAGATTTTTTGCTTTATTGATGGAGAATGGTTGTATGTTACAAGAATTGAATTCTTCTCCATCTTTCGGATACTTCATACATTGATGCATAGTTGATGGGACCATGCCATACTGTAGCCACTTGACCCAAGAGAGCTCTAAATGATGTATCATTGATTACATGAAACTTGGCTTATATATAAATTTTTGAAGCGAGAATAAAAGAACCTAGAGTTTTTGCCTTTTTCATTGAATCCATGAACCATCAATTTATCTCTCAAGATATTGGATATCAGTGATAATCCTCTCAATATCTTTAGACTCATGAGATTGATAGAAGAACACGGATCAATCAATATTGTCGAGATGCCATTACTCTATGCAGTGACATATAGAGGACGGTTGTGATCTTCCATTCCCAACATAAGATCCTCTTCAAAAAATGTGATTACTGGGAGATCTTGAGTTTGCAATGCTTCAGTCATGCATTTCTCAGCAAAGTAAGCTTCATAACTCTCCGGATCTTTGAGAGCTTGTATCAAAGTTTCTCGGAGGTCTTTTGACATCAAGAGAGCCTCATACACACTCAGTTGTGCAGGGATCTTTCTTAGATGTGATAGAATATTATAATCTATCTTCTCGCTTGATTTAGGTTTTGTCCTAGGATTTCTGGGACTGATATCCTCATTGACTTCAATTTGTTTGCCTTTGTCTTCATTTGTGTTTCCCATCTTTGATGAAGGTTGTAAGACTTTACCACTTCTCAACTGAACTTGAATAACTTTATCTCGCTTAGAACTTGGCTGCCCTTCTCCTTGTGTATTTGTAGAAATTTGTTGGGGTTATGATCCATTATAAAAGTAGGTGATCATTTTTCAACCATATACATTCAACACCCATGATCTCTTTCTCGGTCTTCTTCTTCTTCATCTTTGAATTGAAGATCCATCCTCTTGCTTCGACTCTTCTTCATAATTTGTATTTCCGGCTTTTGCTTCACTGATGGTGTGGCGAGTTCATCTATATCTTTGACCAGATGACTTCCACTTCCATAAATCTTCTTCATTATTTTCTTCACGAATTTCTTCGTTTCCGGTGATCTCTCATTATGCTTAACCACCTTCTATTTAGACCACGATCAACATCAACCTTCTCTTGTAGGGTGAAACGATCTATGGGATCGCTAGAGGATTCTCAGTGCGACCATCATATCTTTCATCATTGATATTCTTCTTTGTATCCATTTAGAAGTTGATTTTGGCATTCATTATGTGTAGATGTCACACCCCATTAATCAAAGTTTCATTATGGGGCCTTGGCCTCCATATTTGCTTACCCTTTTGCCTGGACCTTTCAACAGTGGATTCTTGGGCACGAGGTCCAAGTGTCACTCGATGCTCTTTTAGTGTCTTTCTTCATTCTAGAGATGGCAATTTTTTTGGTGGAACTTTAGTATTTTCCATCATCACAGGCCTCTGAATTCTTCTTTTTATTAGACCTTTATCCTTAGCTACTTTGAGAACTTTATATATCCTGGTAGATAGTGTTTTATCACCTCGTGGTGGAGCTTGATGTGGTTGGTTCATTAGAAGGCTTTTATTTCTCCAAAGCTATTCCTCTTTGCTTTAGATGTCAAAGTTATTGTAGAATACTCGCTTACGATAGTGTTGCTTTTATTATCTTTCAGATTCGAGCTCATCATTTCTCCTTCTTCTCTATCTTAATTTGCTTCACGATGAAAGCTTCATGATCATGCTTTCCACTTACAAAAGGTTATGCACAATAGTGAACAAGAATTAAAGACATTTATCCCTGACAATTTTTTTTGTCACGAGCTTGACTAACCTCTTGAAAAATTGAAGTTCTTTGTTGGAGAACACCTTGACATCGGTTTGTTGGAGTTCGCACATGCATAGTAGGAGTTTTATTGAGGCCTTCAACATGTCCTGGACAATGTACCTGGGTACTTGAGGAGTTATTCTGATGAAATTTAAGCTACCAAATTGGATGATAGCCCCAACATCTCCAGTGTTGATGACAGTGTTGGCTAGGCAGATGTTCTCACCACGACCTAGTTGAATGGTGAAAGGAGTGCTTTATAGATCCATTTCTGCAAAAGTGAAAGATAGATTATTAGTAATTATTATTTCACCCCATACTTTCAATGTGAGGTACTGAGAACCAATAATGGTGTAATAAGGATACACTCTGAATGATTCATTATACATGAGGTTCATAATGAATTTATTACACACTTAAATCATCATTTTGTTTTGAATTTCCAAAAAAAATTTATTTCTTATAGCACATATATGACTAGCCAAAGATGGAAAGAAATACATCCCCCAACATGAAATCTTGGGCTCCAAATTTTGCCTCTTCTTGGATGAAAAGAGTGTTTAAAGTGTCGGTGTAATTTATAGAAGGCAAATGGAATAGTAGATAAGACACTACCTAGAGATTTCACCCTCATTTTTTGAGGACTTTAGATCTGGTTCCAGATTTCCTATAGGTGCAAGCCCCTATAGTTAATTACCCCTCCCAATAAGTGAGAGAGAACTTTCAATTAAGGCTATTTGTTTAGATCGCTGAATGCGTAGCTTGTAGTAGCAGCATATAGAGTTTTAGAATTTGATATATGAAATTCATCATTATAACTTAAATCAGATTGTTGGGGGAATGATGACGTGCCCGATCTAGATCCCATGGTTCCGTCACAGTTGTGGTCCCTAGTCTACTTAGTCAGAGGAGGTAGTCCCAACGATAGAAGGATCCTTATCGACACATGGGTTACATCATCCAAGAAATTCTTATCGGGTGGTGTTTGTCTAAGGAGACGCTTAAGTCTACCTTGACTATATGGTTGTTTACTTGCTCAAGTATACCCTATGAATCACAACTCAAATGATAGAGCTATTGGGGAGCATATGGGCTACGATCGTGATTGTAATATAATGGAGTCTGACTAGCCAAACCACCTGATCAGAGGACATTGGTCATAACTATTTCATTTGTGGAACTCTTGGCCCGCAGCAGGACACGAGCGTCTTTGCGGATTGATTGAGTGAATATAGCATAACACTTGATTTGACATTGGCTCTTTTGTGAGCTAGAGTTTTCTTAATTTATCATCCCCAAATGGAAGGTGGATAGATTGAGTTTGATTTAAGTTTTTAATGATTAGATTTAATTGGAGCAATTTTTAGATTGATACTCAATTTGAGTTAATCTGATTTGAAAAATTAATTAATTCAAATATGTTTAAGAGCTTTAGATCTTGTCTCTTCTATTTAGCTGCTAAAAGAGGATTAGATCTACTATCATCTGATAGAATCAGTTTCTTAGATATTTCACTAATTTGAAACTCTTATTATAGGTTTTAGGTTTTTTTGCTACCTCTAAGACTAAACCAGAAGAAACTGCAGACATCTCCCTTTAAACTTGAAAGAGGACATATTCAATATATATTCATTGTTTTTCTAAGTCAGAAATTAGATAAAATTTGGCGATTTTCGAGTGATATCTAATAAGTGGTGGCTTACTTACTACTTGTGATGTCTTTGCACCGCATTTTTTTTTATCTCTTAAAAACAAGATCTTTAAACCTGCAATGAGACACAAGCATGTATATATATTCACATACATAAATCCCACATATTTAGATGCATTTTTTTGGTGCCACATGCTACAAAGAAAGCTTAGTATCGATTGAGAATGTAAGGATATAGGCTAGAAAATCAAAAGAAGAATTTGCTTTTTAAAGTTCTTTCGATTCTATAGAAATAAGATGGCTTATCTCGATTGAAGGAAGAATTTTTTCCACGATGTTCTTCCGATTTGTCTAATGAAGACTAAAGCGAGGGTGCGATGCCTAAAATCGAGAAGAAACTCGATGATGTTCTTCCCAATTTGCGTCTTGCAAAGACTAAAGTGATGCGATAAAATCAAAGAAGAATTCTCCTCGATGATGTTCTTCCGATTCTCATAGAAACAAGACTAAAGTGAGTGCGATGCCAAAATCAAGGATGAATTCTCCTCGATGATGTTGTTCCCGATTCCATAAGCTTTGTTGAAGGCTAAAGCGATGCACCAAAATCGAAGGAGAATTATTCTTGAAGATGTTCTTCCCATTTGATCTTTTTAAATTGGATGTTTACTTGCGGGAAGGATTGCATAACATAGGTTTGGGATGGATTCTTGACAGCTAGAACATGGACTGAATTTGAAGGGCTACATCAATGGCATGATAAGGCTAATGGGTTGATGGGTGCTACGGGTCATGGGTTTGGGCCTTGTTTTCATGGGAGATGGAGCAGCAGTGGATTTAGTTCCAATTTACATTAAACGCAGGATGCGATTTTGAGGTTGAAATGGTGGAAAGGCGCATTGCTAAAATACGAAATTGGGAGATCAAACAGCGGATCGAACTTTCATGTGCGATTTAGATTTAATGCCGCATAAAGCGAGTCAGGCAGTGGCGGATCGGCAATTGGACTGGAAACGGGCCAGCGGAAAAGCGATCGAGCAGGATCCGCAGTCGAAGGCAAAACGCCGCGCGTAATGGCAAATAACGCGTCGGCTGTAGCGAGTCATGGGTCGCGGAGATCATGCGATTCATTAGCGGATCTTGAGATGACGATCTCACTTCGAACATCTGATGAGCGGATCGGGCATGACAGCATAGGAGCACTTGCGAAAAAGGAATGACGGTAGGCATGGTTTAAATACGAAAAAAATGGCAATCGAGAGAAAAAATTCAAAAAGAATTACCTTTTCTTGGACGTGAGAGAGAGGAAAATCATGAGAGACAGAGAGTAGTGGGGGAGAATAATGAGGGATGTTGCCAGGAATGGAAAGAAAAAAGAGGGGGAGTGGTTATCTTTTTTTAATTTTTTTTCCTTTTTTCTTTTTATTTTCAGAAAACTGAAAATGTGTGGAACGGTGAGCATGGGTAATTTAGAATTTTTTATTTTGAATTTATTAAATATTTTTAATGAGGATTTTTGTCGGTAAATACACATAGTCAATATATATCGATTTAGGGTAATTCCATTATTCTAAATGCAATGACGCAATCTGTTTCATGATCGGAGGCCATTTGATTCAAGTCGATGCTAAATTGAGTCAATTTCAGCGAAAATTCGTGGGCAGCTCGATTTTTGCACTCTTCCAAATCGATTATGGTCTCATTTGATAAATTTTGATATTTTGATGTCAATGACGATCAATTTCATGAACAGAGATCATTTGATTCTCGTGGTGCCTCCTAACCTCGATATGTGTGTAGGTGCATTGATGACTCGAGCGCTTGATGAGTTGATCATTAAGTTGTGCTATATTTATATCTTGACCAATTTTGATATCTTGAACGTGATGGTGAAGTTCGTTCGTCGATCGGAGGTCATTTGAGTTAATTTTGATGACGCCTTATGCATTTCAGCCTCAATTTGCGTTATCAGTTCAAATCACTCGACATTTGCACAGACTCATCCTAATTGAGTGCAAACAGTCTCATTTGATAGATCTCGATGTTTTAAAGCTAGAGGTGTGATCAATTTCATGAACGGAGGTTATTTATTCATCATCGGTGCCCACTCGATATGCATACACGTGATAGCTTGAGTGCTTAAAATCAATTTTAGCATTCAACATGGATGAAATGATTCATCTCTAGTCATTTCTCATTTTTTGGTGACATCGTGCACAACCGATTTCGCATTATGCTTGAAGACTATCAATTTTTGCTTGTGCTGACTTATGGTGCATATGTGGAGGTCAACAATGCCATATCACATCACTATTGGGCATGTAATAGGCTGGTGGTCTTATCTTGTATGTGATGTTTAGATCTTTGGTCTTCCTCTTCGCTCGAAGGGTTATTGAACTTAAGTGGAGAGGTACATCGAATGAGGGAGAAATCATGATACATCCATACGTGACTTATGGAATAACATGTGAAGGACTAGTGTGAGGTCATCTATGACCACATAGAAAGTATTAATACTATGATGGGGTGAATGTATTTGATGGTACCACTGGAGATGATGGAAATATCCATCGCCGCCCATCCATTTGCATTGGCGATGAAGTACAATGCTAGTGTCCCCATATTTAAATATGCATGTTTGGACTCCTTAGCTCATACTTGTTGGGATTCTGAAAATCTGTCCTTATCTCCCAAATATCTTGATATCCCTATTCAATATTCTCATGCTGTTGTTGAACTCTAATTGTGATGGAATTAGTAAAAAATTAATATTTGATGAAACGCTTATGAGTTGGTCTCCAAGAGCTCGAGAGTAATAAGTGTCTGTATTGTAGGTGCCTCAATATATGAAGCAAGGCGATAACATCTCATGTATCATTAATATTTGGTTCTAAGAGTCTAACCACAACTAAATGGTGCTCTCCCACTACTTGGTGACCGCCACTTGAGTCGATGTGACCGAAGCCCATAAAGCATTGAATTGAAGGATCACAAGATTTTCATACGCGGCAATATTGATAATTCAAGGCTCATGAGAACCAATCAACTTGAAGCCATCCCTTTGACATCATGGTGATGGTGAATCAGATCATCAGATGGCGAAGATCATCATCAGTTAGAGAGTTCGATGTGTGTAGATGGATAAAGTTGGTAGCGGATCTTTCTTGGTCATTAGGATAAGGGAAAGCTTGGCTTGTCATGGTAGGGAGGATCGTCGCTCGCTAGGTGGCTAAATCACGATGTGAAGAAGCGGGCGAGTAGGAGTTTGTTTATTTATTTATATTTATATTCAAAGAATTTGATCTCAGGATTCTAATTTCTTTCGCGGTCTCCAGATCTGATCTGTCATGATTTTCTTCACACTGATCTACCTACGAGATTCAAACCAGTTGACCTCCTTAGGCCTGAAGATTTTGCTGCATTGATCGATCTCTATTGTATCTTCCGAATTCCTTTGCAATATATTTTCTATTGATCGTTGAAGTAAGAGCCATGCGAGAGGGGTTTAGGAGGGAGCGAAAGAGCTGTGAACATGACACATTGACAGATAATATAAAAATATTTAATAAGTCATGATAATATTAAAAATATATATATTTAATGTTGAATAATATAGACATAATTTATTACAAGTAAATTATTGATAATAAGTTTTAAGATTTTTATTAGTTAAATTTAGATAATCATATAGTCATTCATAAGAGTTTATAAAGACTTGATTAAAATTATTAAATAAAATAATCATTTTATTTTTTATTATGTTTAAAAAATAGTGAAGGTAATTTATTTTATTTAAATATGTTGCTTAGATTTCATTATTATTCAATTAGGATTTTTAATTAGTTTAATGATTATCATATTTTAAAAATAGTAAGACAGATGGTTCCATTTCTATTGCTCATGAAATCCCAAGAACTTGAAATTTTTGAATCACTATTGTTACAATCCTCTCCTACATAATTCTCCGACCTATTAAATGAGATATCATCACCAACATATCCATTTGAAAAGACGAGAAGACAGATTCATCCCTTCTTGCAAGGCTTGTATATGAAGTTTCATGTCCTTTGTCTTAGACAAATGGGATCACGATTTAGACCTCCATAATTGTCTCCTCTTCTTGGTAGTTCAGTGATGACATTATAGGAGTTTATGGGGACTTTAAGTCTAAATGTTTTCTTGGCTAGGTTTCAAGACCACAATCTTGGTTGGTTGAGATAATTTTTCAATCATTGGTGATGAGCAAAACCGAGAATCTTGTATTTTTCAATTCGAAATCTACCATATTGATGCTTTACCTTAGATTTTCTCTCATTTGTTTTCGATGGTTTCAACACTAGTAATTTGCTTCATCTCAAGAGTATCATGGAACTCTTTAGACTCCAAAAGCTTTTCATCTATCGCCAGACATTTTGCTTCGATGAACTTTTCATGAACAAGAGCCATTCTTTTATAGTTTAGATTCTCATGATGTAGACCCTTTTGTGGAGCTTGAACATTGAAGAAATTGATCTTGATGATTGTTATCAGACTTCATATACATCTCTATAATCCCTATTCTCATTACAATAAGATTGAAGCTCTATAGACTTCAATCTGTTAAAGTATCTGTTGACCTCACCTTTGGAGTGAGCTCTCAACTTCTCCATCTTAGACATATGACTTCTTTAAACACTAAGAGTTCCTTAGTCTTAAGACATTTCTAGTGATTAGGGAACACTTGACAACCTAGAGACTTAGAAGAGTTTATCATAGGACTAGGCTATGCATTAGGGACTTAAAGAAACCACTTATCCTATAGCTAAATCCATTCATGTACCACTTCAAATCCAAAAATCAATCTCAAATCAAAATCTTTCCAAGCCTTATGAACCACATTCATCTTAGTCAAACCCAAATCAACCCAAAGCCAAGTGATTTCTTTATAAATCACTTATTCCATCATTTATATTCAAAATAAATCAATTGGCATCCAAATCATCTAAATCAAATGGATATAAATCACCAAATCAAAACCCAAATCAAAAACTTTTGACCTACCTTAGCCAAATTCATCAAATCTCTAATTCATGATTCTCTCATGGATCATTTATATTCCCATTACATTCACAAACATAGATGAGATATAAATTCAAATAGCTAAAACAAATCAATATAAATTCAAAACTAAAATCCAAATCCAATTTATATCCTTTAAGCCAATATCTTGGATTTAGCCAAATAATTCTCAAATCAATCCAAACCATTGTATTTTCTCTTCAAACAATCACTCCTTCAATCACATGCCCAAATATAATCATAAACTACAATCACCAAGCCAAAATCAAACTAACCCATGTCAAACCCATGATCATCATTTTGACTTGAAATTGTCAAATGAACCAAAGCCCATTTGACTCCAAATCACTTGCAATTGGCTTTATATTTCAATCATAAGTTCATATGTAAGTTCAACCAAACTTGAATCAAGCCTTGATCAAGCAAATTAACCCATTTAGGCTCACTTGACCCAAAGTGACCTAAAACACCTTTTTGAGCTAAGTTCTAATCAACCCAAATTGAACTAAGCTCATCCAAACCTCACATTGTGATCAACAATCATCCTAGAATGATCAATCACTCAAATTGGGTCAAATCAAGTCAAACTTAACCTTTGATCAAGTCAACATTTAGCCCAAATGAAACCCAAAATAACTAAAATCCACCATATGCCAAATTGATTGAAACCATTGACTCAAACACATTCATGATCAATGAATGAACATGACCAAGCCTCACTTGAGCCAAACCAAGCCCAATTAACCATTTGACCTAAGTTAACCTAATTGACCTAAAAGCTAAAATGGGACAAATCTTAATCTAAGCCAAATTGATTGCAACCAATGGGTCAAATTCATTCCAAATTGATCGTTGAACTTGACCAAAGCTTCAATTGACCAATTAGACCCAACCTAGCCTAATTGACCATGAACCAAACTTGACCTAAAAGGTCAAATCAACTTGAAATCAAACCAAATCAAAATTGATTGAAACCAAAGCTTGCAATATATTTCAAATGATCAACAATGCTAAACAACTAAATGGGTCAAATGGTCAACTTGACCCATTTGACCTAAATGAACCTAAATGAATCAAAACCAAATCTAAACCAAATTGAACCAAACCAATGATACCTATAATGATCATTTGAACTTGACCAAACCAATTGGTCAACCAATTTGACCCAACTTGACCTAAATGGGTCAAATTGAACCTATTCAAACCAAATGAACTCCAAATCACTTGAAATTTGGCCCAACCCACTTTTGAATCATTTTAAATCTGCCCAAATCAAACTCATGGCCAAATGACCACTTTGCCCTTAGGTCAAAGGGTATCCTATGACCAAATTCACTTAGAATTTGATCATTTCTTTCAAGGCCACTTAGCATCCTTATTGGGCCACATGGGCACCAAGAGTGGTGAACATCACCCAATAAACTTGGGTTGGTCCCAATGAGCCAAGGCCCTCCCCACTCATCTTTGAGCACTTGGATCATCAAATACACTAACCACTCACATGGACATCCACTCTCCTTCACTCCACTACCCAAAATGACCCATGTGGGTGTTTTGTAGCTCAAATCATGCCTCTAATCCATGCCATGATCAAAATGGCAATTCAACCTCTCATATCAAGGAGGAGATATATACTCCCCCATTCTCACTCAAATGACAAGCAATCCATTCCTCGAGCTTGAGAGGTTGAATAAGCCTTCAAGCTTTTCCAAGCCATTCCCTCTCCCATTTCCCATTTTGGTTTTACTCAAAGTCAAGGAGTTCAATTCCAAATCCAACTCATCCAATTCTCAACCAAATCAAATTAACCTTACACCATCCTTGGACCTGAGCTCAAGTAAATCATTTCCCAAGTCGTGATAACCTCGTGATGTGGGTGCTTGGCAATAAGTATAGGAAATTTTGGTAGCATGTATTATAATCCCATGAAATCTTGACTGTTGGATGTGCATCCCCCCTCCTTTTGAAGGTGTGGGATCATTTTAATCCCAATCCAGCTCGGGTGAGCTCGAATTGAATGAGGAAAGATGAACGGTGTTTGTCTCTCTCTCATAACTGCGAAGAAGGATCATACATCATCCGTTCGCCTTGGAATGGACGTGTGATCGATCATGCGTTAGATCCCTTTCCTTCCTAAACGTGGATTGATCTCGTCCATCCGATCTCAATTGATGCTAGAAAGCACGTGTACTTACTCTGCGGGTGTGACAACTTAAATAACATATCCGTGGTGCCACCGAAAGCATGCCATTTGATCGGCGTAACGCCACATTGGATGGATTAGGGTTTAATTAATTAATTGATTTTAATGATGAAACTTCTAAAATCATAACTAATTGTAGAAAAATCTAAAAATGCAAACTCGCTCATTTTGAAGATATTTTAGAGGAGAATCTAGGAGAATTATAATTAATTGATTTGAATAGTGACTTTGGCTTAATTTGGGTTTATTAAAAAATCTAATTAGCTTAATTACACCTTAATTAAGCATTCAATTAATCTCAAATTTTTTATGAATGTCTATGGGGATGACCTCTGCCTCCCATATTTTTTGGGATTTTATTGATGGATTAATTAGAGAAATCATTTGAGCAAGCCTTAATCAATCTCTTAATCAAATTAATTATAATTAAGGAATGAATAGTAGCTAAATTAATTACTTGAATATAATTATCCATGTTAAACAGTAAAATCATTTGGGGAATATGATTGGGGACATTTTTCCTAATTTATTTCCCAAGTATTCTTTACCTTTGAAACTTAAATTAATTAATTGGTTAATGGAATGATTAGTTGATTAATCAAGTAATTAGATCTTCAAAATGAGGGAATCAAAACCTAGTGGAATGATTGAATGATTTAGGGATTAGGATTAAGGCCTTGCCCTTGATCCTTTCCCCAGTTAACTTTATCATTTAAATCAAAGCATTTAATCAATTCATTAATGTAATGAAATCAAAATTAAAATCAATTCACCCAACCTAACCTTTAATTCATCTTGGGTAGCTCCTTGGGTGTTCAATAACCCAAGGTGAGAGATAATGAAATTATGATTGGCTCACATGTGTGAGAAAATCATAAGAGTAAGTGAGATCCCTTAAGTTTAATTAATTATTAATCATAATTAAATTAGCCCTTTCATTTCTTAGGGTATTGCAAATTTACTTTTCGGGAAGTTGCATATCATATTGGCTTATTATTAATCAATTAATTAACTTAAGATGATATAGGTAAGGGATAAATAATCCATTTAATTCATACCATAACCTAGCTAAAAACATAAAATCAACTTAATTGTTCTAAATTAAACCAAACCAATTCACACATGGGGGAATGGATTAGGATTTAGCAAACCCTTCTCATATTTCCTAAGTCAAATAAAATTCAAAAATAAAATCTCCTTTGATTTACTTTAAATGATGTTATTTGGTTTGATGGTCCTTAGGAATTAATTAGGGTGAATGAAGTTATGTGCTTACATCCCTTTATTTCTTTCCAATCATGCTAAATATTATTTTCCATATGAAATAATGCATCCATATCTTTTGAAAATCAATTAATAAAAATGTTTCCTTATGTCAAATTGCATGTGTTGGCTAAAATTAAAAATATGAGTGGCTATTATCACTATTAAATCAAAATTATTTTCAAAACTTATAAACCAAAGATTATAAAATGAAGTGATGCTAGTTATAAATATTTATAAGCTTGCATGTGATGATAGCATAAGATGTGTATTATGAAGTCTTCTTTCTTTCTCTTAATATGGATTCACATAGGATTTGCAAAGTGTATAGTTCATTTGAAAAAAGAACTTGCCTAAATCTATTCCTATGCATCTCCATATTATGACTTAGAAAGAATCTTCATGTTACACATGTAAATCATACAACCAAATAAATGAAACATAAATTTTTTCATGGATTTTCTCATCCTTGTAGTTTTGTACATCTACATATATTTAAGAAAAGTGGTATATTAGTCTGGACATCCTGGGGTTGTGATACTTTAAGTAGCCCTAAGTAGGTCTTGTACCTTACGTCCCTGGTGTCGAAAATAATAGTATCGTACTCACTTATAACTTTTATACATATGGATGTGCCTTTAGCTAATTGATGAAAAATCCCTCTTTTCTATATAATAAAGACATGGGCATAAATGATTCAATCTACAAATGAAATATCCAATTTTCCAAATCACGTCACTTTGCATTCATCATCAAAGTGTGCTAAGATTTGCATTGCATGTATAGGTATGCTTAAGATTATTCATATGCATGCATGGTATACATGATGGAAAGAAATGAGTGGGTGTGTTATGTGATAGTAATCCACCATAATTAATTCTAAGATGCCTTCTTATTGAATAGGGCTATTTAAAGAGAACCCAAACTTAGGATCAATTAAAATACATAATAAATCATTCACTAAAGGAAATTCATTAATGAATCTATCTTAGAAATGCTTTAAGATAGGGATGAAAAGAAGTTCTCTTCTCTTTTCTTCTCTTCATAACATTCATCATTAAGTGTAGGTTCATTCAACCAAATCAAATCACCAACTAAAATTAATAAATCAACTAAATCACTTAAAATAAAACCATCTTCTAAATTGAATCTTTCACACTTAAAAAATTTAACCTTAAAGTCTAGCTAAGACATGCCATAAATCTTAAATGTCATGCATTAGACTAGGTCACCATTTTTAGCTCTATGTTAGGGGTGCATGGTTTGATGCATGCTTTTATTTTGTGGTGTAATATTTTAGACTGGATGTTAGAGTGTATGTATGTAGTGTGGATGTTAGAGATATTATCATGCTTTTTTGTAGGGGTTGTGCTTTAGGCTTAATAAAAATATAAATAATTTTTATGTAGGTTGCTTATATCCCTAAGCATAACCCAAATTAGACAGTGGACTTGGTTACCCATGTGTGTGCTAAGTCCAAATTTTCATATAACTTAGGTTGTGGTATGTTTAGCTAACCTTTATTTTGTAGTTTAATTAGATTTTCCTTTCCCATTTTGATGTAAATTTTGCAATTAAGATTTGGAATGAATGGTATGGGGATTAGGATGAACATTGATTATAAGATCAAGTCTTATGTACCATGTGATGCCTTTAGAGCAACCATATTCTAATGAAGCCAAAAATAAGAAAGAAGAGAAGCAAATCAAAATTGAAGAATGAAGAATGAAGATCCCCATAACATGAATTCCTTTTAATTATAATTATTCATTTGTAATCGAGATGTATAAGGGTAGAGCTTGGCTACCCACATTTCTTTTGGGTTGTATGTATGACCACCTCTTATTCTTTTGCGATAGCTTTATAAAATTGTTTGATGTTTATTTAGCTTGTGCATTAGAAATGGCATGCCTTTTCATAGTTTCTTTATGATTGGTGATTGTTGTGTCTGATGCGATTGAAAAATAAATCTTCTATCAAATTAATCAATTCAAAATTAAACTAAATAATTCATAATCACCATAAGAATTAAACCAAGATAATAAAAGATTTAGCAACTCTTAGTTGGATGTTGTATGTTTCACATCAAGCATTAATCATATTGTCTCACTCTCCCAATGGAGGGCTTCCACTTTTGCTAGAGAAAATGGCTTGACCTTTGAGAGTCATGGTGGAAACACACCTCCTTCTTTTGATTTGGCCTAACTAATTTTCTCATGTATTAGGCATATAAAATCCTATAGCTGTCAAAGAAGTCAAAAGATCAAAATAAAACTTAACAAAATTTGTATTAGATTTAGGTCATTATTCATGCCCTTCATGATCTAGTCTCTTAGGGAGTGAGTTTAAGACTTAGTCTCCTTTCTAAATAAGCAATATATATTAAAGCATAAGACTTACCTATATGTATTTAAAATCATAGGAGGAGTTAGTTACCACCCAGGCGGTTGTAAGTCCAACACTCAGGTGGTTTATCCTCTCTTGTGGAGGTGAACCAAATACCCATTTTGCCATAGATTTAGGTCATGCTTTGGCCCCAAAGCTCTAGATTTAGGATCCGAGATTATTGTTTCCTTTGGGGCTATAAAAATCCTCACCTCTTAGGCATTTCTATAATCTTGTATTATGGAATTGTAAGCCTATATTTCTAATAAAAAAATTTCAACTCAAACATATAATGCTCTTCAATTTCAAAATATAAAGCCCAACCATAGATAGTTTGGGATGCTCACTAGCTTCCTAGTCATCCATACATACTCATCTCTTTCTTTGGCTGATAATAACTCTCCCCTTTTGATCAATCCCACTTAATTTTAAAAAAAATAAAATTGATTGATAGTCTTATCTTTGAAATCTTTGGAGACAATGATCATTTACCTTAATCGAGTATTCTTAAGGAATCTCATTCCTTAGGATGTAATTAACTATGGGGATTGCCTCCATAGGAACTTAATGAACCTTTAAATAAAACTTTACTTTTTCATAAAGTAGGGAAAGATCTGGTACATTCGAAGACCCATTATGTCTTAGGAGGCCTTATTAGGTGATTAGGTCCATTATAGGGTAGTGACTTCTATCCCTCGAGATAGTACACTATTCCTTAATGTCATACCTAATCACCCAAAATACATCTATGTGTGTGTTCACTCACATAAACACACACATAACAATCATAACACAAAAAGTAAACACCACAGTATCCAATTTATCGATGCTAACCATCCTGAAGCCCTCTCACTTATGAATTACTCTACACAGAGCTATCATCCAGTAAATTTCTTTTGGTAGACGCAACTGATGGACCACGCAGCATGGATTAGTTACACATCCACGACCAATACCAGAGAAGTGAGGAGAGAAGAGAGGTCCGCTCGTTTAAGATGGAGAAGGAGAGAAGAAGGGAGGGAAGAGTCCTCATTTGGTTGGTAGAAGGGAAAATAGAAGAGAACCCAGAGCTTGTTCGATCGGCGGAAAATAAAGGAACCCCTCGCGGTTGCTTGCCATTTTTTTGGAGCAATACTGAGGGAACGGTTTTGGCTTTAGGAGATGGAACTAGAGGCGGGATCAGTTGGATGAGGGATCATGCTTGCGGTTAAAGGAAACCAAATGAGAAAGAGGTTGATTGAGTGGGCTTTAGGTTTTATTTTAAAATTTAAGCTAATTAATATACTACTTATCTTAATTAATATATTAATCAACTCTAATCTGAATTTTATGATGACAAAAAAATATAGTTAATATATATGGCCCCCTTAGGTTATTTTGATGTTCCAGATACAACGGTGTAGTCCGTTTTGTGATTGGAAGTCGTTTGGTTTGAGTCGGCGTCAAATTGGAATAATTTCGGCTCAAAATTGCGTATTGACTTTTGATCACATTTTGTAGACTCATCTGAATTGAGCATGGACAGTCTCATTTGATTGATTTCAATGTTTTGAAGCTAACGATATAATCAATTTTATGAACGGAAGTTGTTCGAATATTGTCATAACTTTCCGACTATATACATATTGGCACATTGATAGCTCAATCGCTTAATCAGTTGATCATTAGATTGTGCAATACTTATATTCTAACCAACTTCGATGTTCTAAACATGATGGCAAAGTCCGTTCATTGATCGGAGGAATTTGGGCATCTTCGGCCTCCGACTTCGATATGTGTCGGCACATTGGCTGATCGATGGTTGATCGTCAGATTGCAATATTTATATTTCAATCAATTTTGATGTTACTGATGCGTCGTTCATCGATCGAGGTCATTTGACTATTTTGGTGATATGTGCATTTTGAGGATTTGCGCACTATCAAGTCGAATTCGACTTGTGGCTTGACTCGACTTATGGCACATATATGAAGGTCAACAAAAATCTTCTTCAGTATTATAACCCCATATAAAGTTTTGCAAAATATGCCTACAGAGTAATGTCCTTTTTTTTGTTCAATTTTTCTTCTTGGGTTATATTTCAAATTTTTTTTGGCAAGTTTTTATAAGGAACGGTCCCTAAGTCCTGACTATTATTTCAGATTTATCAGTGTGTTTAAGAGTTTTCTTTTTGGCTTATCATTGACATAAATTCCTATTTTGATGAACAAACTACATGCTAATCTCTAACTATAACAAGGCTTCTTGTAAAGATGTAATTACGGTTTATGAATATGATTCATTTCATTTGAAGTGGAAAATGTACATGATGATAGAACTCTATACTTTAAAGATGACATTTTATTGGTGGGTAAAAAATTTACTAGTGAAGTCAATGTTTGCATCATGTGTTTGAAGTTATATTTCATCGGGTTCGTATATTGTTACTAATGTGCTAAATAAGTTTAGTGAATATAACAAATCAGGATAGATTGAAATTCACTCTATGTTGAATGTATGTATATGGAGAGCTTGAAGGTAGGTATAATGTAAATAAACAAAATATATAAGAGGGTATGAAACCATGTTACAAAATATCCACTTAAAGTTTACTAAGCCTTATCATAACCAACATCATTGCGTTTATAAGAAGAGACTCTAGTTTATGCAATGCATCTAAGGGTAAGGATATAACAAGAAATCATATGACAAAACATGAAAGGGGATAACAAATCTAATTATGTAGTTGATGAAGAATGATAGATTACTAATTACTCAGATAAGGATGAGTTAGAAAGTGAAGGAAATACTCCTAATCAAGATGAATATTTAAAATAAGATTGGAAGGCTTTCGGATGAATTATTCTAGAGATAGAGTTAGATATGAAAAATGTACTTGATGATGAGAATGATGAAGTTGATTTTAGAGGAGATTCAAAGATGGAGGAGAAAAGGCTGGAAAATAGCATTAAATGAGATTCTATATCAAGACACTAATGACCAAATTGTATTGCAAGTTGGTAATTGTATGGGAATATGAAGCATGTAAGAAAGATGTAAGAAAGGCATCATGAGAATATTATTTATAGGAGAGAACCTCAATAGAGGTAAAATGACTTCAAAAGGTACACCCAAAGGTGTAACTCTCAAAGATGTAATTGGATTATCCATGCATCAATATGAAATGATAAATTACCATCAAAATGAAGAAGCTAATAATACACATAGTTGCATATGGAACTAATCTAACATGAGAGGAGTTGGATAAAATGTTGGAGGAGAAAAGGAGGAAAGTTGAAGAAGCTCGAGGAGAGAAGCCATGGGACAAAGAAGAGTTGGGGAGTTATCAAACATTAGAACGGCTCCAAAGAGAAGGTAGTATCCATGCGGAAGAAGAAACGTGATGAGGAAGAGGAGAGGGCAAACCAGATGAAACTTTTTGGGTAAAAATAAAACTCATCCTAAGATCTTGTTTGCAATAGGTCTGAAGTGATTAGGTTGTTGAAATCAATTTGAATATTAAGATTTTCCAGAGGAACAAAGATTTTTTTTATTGGCTGCTATACATCGACTAGGTAAATGAGAGAAATGACAGTTAAGTTAGAGTCATTTTGACTTGAGCTTGAGCTTGATTATTTAATAGATTTGAGCTCGAGCTTTATTATTTGAGTTTGAGTAAGCTCATGAGCCAAGTCATTTAATTTTTTAAGATAAAATAATTTTGATTCAGATAATTTTTTTGATAAAATGATAAAAAAAATAAAAACAAATAGATAGAAGAGAATGGGATATAATTTTTAAATATTTTTAATAATCTTATACTTAAAATATTAAATATTAATATATTTTAAATATAATTTATATTAATATTTATTAAATAAGTTGCTCACAAGCTAATCAATCAAATCAGGACAAACTTGATCTTGATTTATTAGCTCATTAAATTTAGTTTACTAGCCATTTATTGAATCAAGCTCGAGCTAGTGGCTATCAATGGAAAAAAGGATTCATTTCCTTTTATTGGTCTATAATACTATGGAATACTGGTGTCATGTTTCAGAGAAATTATTACGTCTAGTATTCAAATGTAGTTCTATGTCTAGACTCTAATAACATTACACCACGTGACAATTACACATCATATATACATAATACACAATAGGCACAACGTTATTAGAGTCTAGGCGTAGAGCTACATCAAAACTCCGCACATAATGATTTCTCCGGGTTTCAATCGAGTCTTTACCTTCAAGGTGGCCTATGTGATCAATTTTGCTAGCAAAGAATGCAATATCCTGACAAATATAGATATTTGGTTTGGCAAAAAAAAATTAGATCTGAATGTGTTTTAAAAGCATTAATTTTATTTAAACAAAATTTAATATACGTGTAATGAATTGAACTATAGTGAACACTATCATGTCATGGATTTTAGGTTCACTCTGAGTTAACTTGGTGAGGAGAAAATATTACATGCGGAGTCTTGATATATCTTTTTTTATCAAACTCCGGTGGCTTTCTTTCTTTTATATTAAAAATAATATAAAAATTATTTAGAATCATGTGTCCCACTTTCATTAGAGTCTCCCATGTAATATTTTCTCCTTGGTGAGGATGTTATAACTTCAAATTTTTTTCTCTTTGATTGATGTGCATGTATTGACATATGAATTATTATTTTTACATTATTATTATTAATTCATTTAGAAGATTAATTTTCAATTATGAGTTATATTATTTGATCACTTTTAAATATAAATTCAAAATGTCGAGGTACATTTTAGCATTGAAAAAAATGTGATTTAATTTAAGAATTGCTTGGTTCCATATCGGCGTGTCTATAAGATCTTATCCTCAAAATAGTTTGCCATAATTATTATGTCATGATACTTAATTTAGTCTTTATTTCTAAATTTATATTTTAAATAATTTTAACTTTATAATTATTTCACACTATATTATAAAATTTTAATGTATGAATATTGAATATTGCATGAGGATTTAGCACAAAAATAGATTATAGAAAACTTTTATAAAAGATAGTATAATTTTTATATTAAAATTTTAGAAAAAAATTCATAGAATTTGAATTAGTTGAAATTATCTATCATATAAGTAAGATTATAAAAATTTGTTTTTTCTCTTAACTTGAGAAGTTCGAATTATAAAGTTGATAACACTTATTTAATCTATTGTATTCATGATAAATAAGTTTATACTAGAGGGTGATGATTTGCACAATAATGATCGAGCTTTTGTTAGTTCAATGTTATCGGTTAAGCAATTGCATTAAGCAACAACAATTTAATGACATAAGCGAAAGAGACTAAGTAACAACGAATAAGTGATGGGAGTTAATGTTGATGTTTGTCTTTGTCAAACATCAAATAAGTCTTAAAATTTTCTTTAACTCTGTCTAATTTCTTGTCAAAATTTAAACTCTTAAGTTAACTAATTTTTAAAAAATTTCATCATAATAAATAATTTTTATACTAAATTTATTGTAATATGATAGCTATTAAAAACATGTTCCACTTTTTTAAAGGAAAAAAATTATAATATCATAATAATAATTTTTATCGTTGTTGATTCGTGACCTCTTTCAACTAGTATAATTTGTCTCTTCAAATACATTGAATTTAAATTTATTTTTAATTAATGTCATAATCTTACTAATAAGAATAATAAGAGGGCAAACTTCGAGTGCTTCTTTCTTTTCACTTCTCTGCCATTTTTTTTCAGCATAAGGTTCAAGTAAAGAAAGATTGCGTATTGTAATCTCATCAACTCTCTTCTTTCTCAGGATAGCATATGAGCTTTAGGGTTTCTCCTCTCATTCTTTCGTCGACGGCGCCTAGCTTTCTGCTCCTTCCTCCCCTAGTTGAGGCTATTTTTTTTCCTCTTGGCTCTCAAATCCCTCCTTCCTTAGCCTCCTGAGGGCTTCCTTCCTTCTCTTCCAATTTCCCCTCATGGATTCCATGAGCACTTCCCTCCCTCTCTTCCTTCCTCCCCTCTAATTCCTTGGTGCTCGCCCTTGGGCCAAACTCCCTGAGCAGACAAGACACTGTCCCTCACTTTGCAATTGGAAGGTTACTTTTTTTTACATAATGAAACGAACAAGTCTTTCCCTCAACTACGTGAGTCTATGAGGTTAACTTCAGGAAGAGGAAATTCGATGGACAAAAGAATGACAACTTTCTTTGGTTGGCCATCGATCGATAAGCGCCCTTCTCCTTATTACTGCGTCAAAAGTGGTCCTTCAAAGGAAGCCTTGAACTGCTAATTCTAGAGGGAGATTTCTTCCTCTTCAAATTTTCTTGCAAAGAAGACTTTGATCTCGTCTAGGATAATGGCCCGTGCTTTCTCAATCGAAGACCCTTTATATTCCAAAAGTGGTCCTACAATTTTCGTCCATCCAAAGAAAACTTTGCTGAAATTTGCTATGGATCAAGTTGCCCAACTTCCATTTGTGTTGTTGGAATGAAGCAGGTTTTTCTAAAGTGGCAAGTCTGACTGGAATTCCCCTAGACGTCGACTCTCTCACGGCTAAAACTAGGGTTACCTTCGCCAGAATATGCGTTCAGGTTAACCCTTCCTCCCCCTTCCTGATGCAGTTTCTATCAATTTGAATGGCATCAAATTTAAGCAAGACATTCTTTATGATTGGAAGCATAAACCATGTGTCAAATATGCCTCCTTTGCACATGAAGACCATTCCTGTCCTTTTAACTCCAACCAACCCCTCTTCAGAGGTCATGTGAGCAGACTCATGGACAACCAATGTGGCATCTCAATCCGTCCTCGCCTCCCTCCCAAGTCACCCACAGACTATTATTCAAAGCTCTGATCAACATCCAGACTCTTTCCATTCACTCCCAAAAGAGAGTGAATGACTCCCCTCCTCCACCATAAACGAGCTAAACCATCTCCCCACCCAATCTCCACAATCCCCCGATGAAAATATTGAACATGTTGCTCAAGCCAACATGTTTCAATCGATCCTCAACAAGCTATCTCCTATTCATACAATATTATTACTTCTTTGCTATTTCTCCTTGGTTTCATGCTCAAAAGCTTGACCAGTCCTAATATTCTTGGGAAGTCCTTGAACTTGGAGAAGACTAATCTGGATTCAAAGAAGTTCAAGTCTCCTGCCTCACATGCTAGTTTAGCTAAAAAGGCTCACAATAATAATAAGAAGAAAGCCAAAAAGCCCTCGACCTCTCATACTTCTTCATGCGATTCCCGTAATTGGATCTGAACGTTGGTCTTTTGGCTAGTAGTAAACTAAATGATTGCACGATTAGGGAATATCACCTTGATATTCTCTTATTGAAACTAAACTTAATTTGGATTCTATTGAATTAAGCCCTTTCTCTAAGTTCAAGCTATTTCTTTATGAAGATAACATCTCCAACTTTGAGTGCCACCGGAGGAAGGATATGGATTAAGTGGAACTCACTATTTCCTTCAATCATTTGATTAGTATGCCCCAACTGATCAATGGTGAATTCATGATTGATAGCTCTACCTCCTTTTTCTTCACTTGCATTTATGCTTTTAACAAGGCTTTCGATTGACTGGATTTGTGGAATTCACTGCGGGATATCTCCTAATTTATGGATGCTGGATCCTTATGGGGATTTTAATTGTGTTCTCTATAACAAATAAAAATATAGAGGTAAACCCTTGATCCCCAGCAGGCTCTATGACTTTAGAGACTATGTTCAAGACTGTGAACTTATGGATTTGCCCAGCCCTTTTGTTTTTTACATAGTCCAATTAGTAATTGATTAATTATATTCAAACTAGGATTGATAGAGTGTTGTGCATCCTAAAGTGACGGGACCATTTTCGACATCCTACTATAAAGTTACTGCCCCTCTCTCCTCCGATCACTCATCATCTCTTATCTCCGATAACTTCTCCCGACCCACATTTCACAACTGGACTACTATCTACTTTCCTTTGTCCAAAAGGCTTTGAATACTTTTGTCCCAGGAGATCCTCTTTATATTTTCTCTAGAAAACTTAAACTCACTAGAGATGCTTTAAAAATAAAAAAATGGGACTCCTCATCCCTTGAACCTTATCAAATCCACCAAAATGACCAAGAGAAAGCCCTCCTTTCTCTTGAGAAGGATACTCAAAATCCCTTTCTTTTAAGAGATGTCCTTGATATCAAAGAAAGATATCAAGACTTATCAAACAAGGAAGCTCTGGATACAGAGAGCCAAAGCCCATTGGCTCACAAATTCTCATGACCATCTCAAATTCTTGTACACTTCCATTAAGGAGAGAAAGAATATCAATCTTATTAGAGAACTTCATTCTAGCGAGGGCTTGATCTCTAATCCTATTGATATTGCCTCAAAAATCTGTAATTTCTACTCAGCTCTCTTCAATATGGACTGCTCCATGGCTCTTAACATGAAGTCCCCGGTAATATTCTCTCCTCGATCAATCTTGATCTAGCTACTTGAGGTGAGCTCAAATGAAAATGTTCCCTCCAAGAAATTAATGAAAATAAATCACACGGGCCGATGGGTTTAAGTCCAAATTCTATTCTCACATTTCATTAGCAAACAATTTCTTTGGCAAATCACTTCTTTAAATGTAACAAACTTCCTAGTATGTTCAAACACAACCTCATTACCCTCATCCCTAAGACCAAGTACACAAGATCTTTAGCAGATTTTAGGCCTACTTCTCTCTGTAATACTTTTTATAAAGTGCTTGCAAAGGTTTTGACGAATAGAAAAGGTTCTTCAATAATACATTAGCCCAATCGCTTTTATTCTAAAGAGGGATATTTCGATATAGCATGGGCATGAAATCTGGGATTTCTCTAAGAAACAAGCTTCATCGCATAATTCGACTTAAAGAAGGCTTTTGAGACTATTAACAGAAATTCAATTCTTCTCAGGCTTCAAAAAAAAGGCGTTCCTTCAAAATTTATAGGTTGGATCTCTGTCCGTATCACTGACATCTTGTTCTCTATAGTCCTTAATGGCGAGATTAAGGGATTCTTCTCCTCATGAAATGGCCTTAGACAAGGCTGCCCTCTCTCTCCCTTCTTATTCACCCTGGCTATGGACACCTTTTCCTGTTTGCTAGATAGAGAATTGAATCTCAGACGTTACATTCCCCTCTATGCAGGTAACTCTCTAATTTCTCACCTTCTTTTTGCAAATGATCTTTTAGCTGTTGGGAATGTGGATATCCAGACTACAGTATCTCTCAAAGGCAGTTTAGATATGCTTCAGACTACAATGGGTTTGAGTGTTAATGTTGAAAAGTCAATCATTTGCTTTTCAAAAGCTTCTAGCACTAATGAACACTTCAGTAATATTTTAAATGTGACTCAAGAGAGTTTCCCACTTAAATACTTGGGTCTTCCTCTTATTGCTGGCTCACTCAAGTCGATTCATTTCAATTCTCTCTTCGATAGATTGTTCACTTAGTTAGCTAGCTAAAAGTCAAAATTCCTTTCTTTTGGGGAAAATTTCAATTACTTCAATCTACAGTTAATAGCTTTCTTTCTTTCTGGTTGGTGGCGGTTCCAAAATGTGTTATTAGAAAGTTTTCTTCTTTCTGTGCTAAATTTTTGTACTTGCAGAGAACAAGATCCATCTCATATCTAGAATAAAACTACTCTTCCTAGGGATAAGGGGAACAGGTCTCTTGTCTTCCTCTAAACCTCCTATGTAAGTCTAGCTTCTAGTTTTGACCAAAGCTTCCCACTTTCAAATTGGCTTATTAATAGATATGTGTCCCTTTGGTCTAAACTCCCGTGTCGGTCCTCCCCTCTCGAAAGATTTAAGGTTATGTGCGGCATTTTAGGGATCATCTTACTTTCAATTAGTAATGGTGCCTCTCTTTCTCTATTCTTCAATCCATGGTGTGCACAAAATTCTCTATATAAAATCCTTGGCCCTCATTGATATTCAATTTTTCTCCCCTTGCCTCTCTTAATTCTATCATCCATAATGAGGTTTGGCTCCTCCCTAAAGCCTTACAGTCAAATTTTCAACACTGTTATAATATCATTAGTGGTATCAAAGTGGGTATAGGCAATGACTATATAATATGGAAGGATTGCAATGTCCCAACTAATACTATCCTCAAACAGATTATTTTTTATCCTATCTTGAAGTGGTATAAGGAAATCAGTTCAAGGGTTTATTAACTATTATTTTTTCTTTGGATGGCTTATATCTTGAAAACATCGATACTCTTGAGGAGAGGACTTGGCTCCAATTTTGATTGTTGCCTCTATCAATCCTCTGAGGAATCCCATCCTCACCTATTCTTCTAATGCTCCTACTCCATGTGGCTGATTAGGAACCTTTTGCCCGAAGGGCTTTTCACTTCACTTGCACTCTCCAACAAAGAGTTACATTCTCCCAAAGCTTTCATAGGATCTCTAGTTTAATTAACTTCGGAAGGTGGAAGTTCAAATCAAATTGGCCAACTCATGTTACCCTATCTCTGGAATTGTGGAGGGGAGATCTTTGAGATGGTTATCTTTTGGCTTTCTTTTTCTCACTGTGTTTTAAAAAAAAATATTTGTACTATTAATACTCTGATTAATTTCAAAAAAATTATCGGAAAGTGAACAAGTACATTTTAAGCTCATATTCCTACGTGATATGAAAGGCTGATGCAATTTATACTATTATACTGATTAATGTTGAATTTTACAATAAAGGATAATTTTTAAAGGAGCATATAATTAATAAAATTTAGCAAAAGGAGTATTCTAAAAAGAAATTTAAAAGAGCAAAACGTAAATTGCATCCACGTTTTCAAATAAAAAAAATAAAAAAAATAATAATTGAAAACGTGAATAATAATCACGTTTTGGGAAAACCAATTTTTTTCATGCTTTCTAATTTTCTATTTTTTAACTTTTTAATAATAAGATTTTATTGAATGTTTAAATATATAAAATAATAATAAATAATTAAATGTATTTAATTAGCAAATTATGTGATTTCGATCTATTTTTTTTTAATTTTAAAAAAAATCTATAGAATAAAATTAAAATTAAATAGTAAATTAAAAATAATTAATAGATAATTTAAAAATAATTTATGACATTTTCTGAATCTTAAAATAATTATTAAAATAGTTTTATTTTGTGAAATAATATTATAAATATATTAATTAATGTTTTTTATAAATAAGATTAATTAATATTTACAAAAACTAATTTTAACTTAGACTTATAAATTTTAAAGAAATCTTATTAATTTATTATAAATAGTGTTTTCATATGTAATGTATTTTTTTTGTTTTAAAATTTTAATTTTTAATGAATTAGTAGAAATTTTTTAAAAATAATTTTTCTTTTTATTTTTAATATTTTATTTTAAGTTAGAAAAATTAAAATTATCTCTATTTTTAATAAATTAAAAGAACTAAAATATATATATTTTATTAATAATTTTATTTAATAAGTTATTGTTTGATATACATATTATATAATTTTACTTATTAATAAGTTAATTTGATTATTTGTACTATACATAATAAGTAAATTTATATAATTATATATATATATATATATAATAACTTATTAAATAAAATAAAAGTAAAATGCATACTTTTATTAATATATTAAAATATAAGTTTAAATTTTTTTTAAATATTTTACATAAAATATTTTAAAAAAATTTTAATAAATAAATTCCACTGATTCGTTAGAAATTTAAATTTTAAAACAAAAATAGATTGTAGAATGAAAACACCAAATATAAATTAATAAGATTTTTTTAAATTATTAAAAATTCTAAGTTAAAATTAGTTTACGATTAATAAAATTAATCTTATTTATAAATAAAATATAAACTATTATAATTATAGTACTTATCAATATAAAATTTTTTTTAAGTAATTATTTTAAGATTAAAAAATATCATAAGTTAATTTTAAATTATCTATTTCAAAAAAACTTACTATTTAAAATTAATATTATTTTATATATTTTCATAAAATTTAAAATGATAGATAATAACCTTACCTTATTTATATATTTTAAATATGTTGATTTAATATATTTAAAATTCTATCAAATATTATTATTAAAATTGTTAAAAGAAATAAAATTAGAAAAATGTGAATAGTAATCACGTTTTCTGAAAAATGACTATTCACGTTTTTGCTCCTTTTAATTTTTTTTTTATAAAAAAGCTCCTTTTGCTAAATTTTATTAATTAAAAGCTCCTTTTAAAATTATCCCTAAAATTGACGTTAATAACAAAATATTGATTTAAAATAAATGAGGAGCTTAATTAAGAGAATATCCTAAATCATCACTATTTCTAGACTTATCCATCTCTCCTTAAAAAAATAATTGAAGCTCTTTAGGTTCATCATCATCTCTATAAATTCTCACTTTTCTCATATATATTTCACATAATTATTAAATAGATATTTAAATTACAGACATCTCTCTTCTATTTCGATATCCCGATATATAAATCAATCCATTCTTCATTCTTCCTCAACATAATCCATCCTCCCTTGCTCGTTCTCCTTCACTCCGCTTCTAACATGGATACCAAATACAATGAAGAATCAACAATTTCTACAAGATCGAAAAGCGGATCATGCTCGTCATCGGATGAAGAGGATGAAAAACAAAAAAAGAGATCTGTCCATTAATGGAAGGAAACTTTTTTCCCATTCTAAAGTATTATTTGGTGAATGTAGATCGTTTGATATTAATAAGGTACTTTGGGAGATGGAAAGAAGTTAATGTATGGTATAATAGCTTGGATTGAAATATAAAGGAGAGAGCGAGTTTTATTCAGATATATGCTTTCGATGAAATTGATCAATTATTATGGATGATTCTTTAATAATTATATTACAAATTATTATATATTATTTAGATTTTCTTCATCCGTGTTTATAATTTATTTATTATCAAGGAACTATTTATTCTTTGTATTTGTGGTTAAATAAAAGAAGATTGCATATCTTTTAGTTTTCATGTACTTGGGTTGGAATAAAATAGATGCAAAGTATATTATTATATATTTTATTTTTTAGTTATTTGAATGGCCATTCCTGCATATATTTATGCACACGCTTTAAAATTCTGTTAAATATACTATGGTAGTAAAATGCATATTTTTTTAAAATAAATATTTATTTTGTATCTCACTTAAGATCTCATTTGTTGAAGTTAGAAAATTTGCCTTTAAAAAAAAAGTAATTCGCAATTTGATTTGGTGAAATTAAAATTAACATTAACGCCATTCTCTATTAAATTTTTTTGAAATTAGCTCAAATTTTATAATTTTAATTTCATTTAATCTCGTAAAAGTGAACTTCACACAAGCTAATTAAATCTCATATATTAGGAATACAATTTCACAATCAGTATCACAAAGCACTCCTTTCATACATAGTATCAATTAGAACCTAATTAATTATGATTACTTATCAGTTTTATTAATTTTTTAAAGTTGTTAGAGCAACTAAATAAATTATAATTATTATTTAATCATCTAAGTTAAATATTATTAAAGCTAATTTAAACATTAATTAATATTGATGAATCTATTCATCTTGCAAATTTGATTTCAATTCCTTCTTAGATTTTACATTAATTTTGCAATAATTAAAATTATAAATTCTTAGAATATAAAGTTAAATAGTTAACTATGATTTAATATGTGTGCCTAATATTTTTTTAAAATTTACACTTTAAAAATTTAATAAATTTAAATTTGTTGTGTGTTAGAACATTTAAGGTGGTAAAGAGGATGTGTTTAATATTTTAGTTTTATATGAAAATCTAGCATATACAAGTTTAGAGAAGAGTTGTAAAACTAATAATTTTATGTGAAAACTCAAAGAGAGTGATGTAGCTAAGAGATGGAGGTTGAGCGATTGTAATTGAGTACTATGATCAAGTGATGAATGGACAACTATAATCGCTATTATAGTAAAATGATGATTGAACCATGATTGGGAGACTAGAGTTAAGCTCTTTGAGTGAGAATTGTCATTAGAGATGAGATGATGGGTATGGGTTGCCAAGTTGTTCAAGACTTCATAGTTCTACCATTCCTGATCAACCTATCATAACCAATTTGCTAAAGCTAAAGGGATTTATGCCATAACTTTTAAGGAGTCTAATTAATAGTCATGAGTTGCTAACTTTAAGCTGATTTAGCTGAGTGGATTTATTTTCTATGAGTCAATTTGTTAGTGTTGATTTTGAAAAGTAGAATTTATATTTTGGAGGAAGACATGTTGATTATGAAAGCAAAGAATTACATCATAGGTGATGCAAAATGAACCAAAGTTAGCATTTGTTGAAAAGATAACATGCCATGCTTTTATGTAAAGAAATTTTCTTTTATTGACACATAAAAATTACTAATTAATTCACACCAAAATATTATAATTATATTTATTAATGTGGTCTTTATATCCACAATTATACATTTATTTTATTATTTGTTTCTACACAATAAGCTATAAAACCTAACAAAAGTTTGGTTTTTTTGTAGTAAAAAGAATTGAGCGACCATGTAGATTTATAAAGATGCTTTAGTTGAGTTAGGGGAATGAACAATTAGTGTTTTGCATCATCTTCTTAGTATAACTATCTTCCATTCTTATTATCTAACAAACAAAAATTAATATTCATTAAATTAGAGTTTTTATTTTCAATGATGCTCAATCTCTTTAAAATTTGCACCTTTAAAATTATTGTTGCTTATTTTGATATGGCTCACTTAAATGAGCTTATCGTTGGCTAGAGAAAATATTCTAATTTGAGTTTGGGCACATCTATGATATATCTACCTACCATTGGCCTCACATGTAGATGGTGTGATATGTGCTTAATAATTCTCCAATATGATTAACATATGAATATTATGTTAATATCTAACAAGTCATTTATCCCATTTTGAAGCTTTTACATGATGAAAAAATTTTAAATTAGACATAATGCTAATCTTAATTAATTTAGGCACAAAAAAAAAATATAATAGGCCTAGTCATTCATTGACGTCAGAATTTAATTTTTTAAAAAAATATGGGGAAATTTTGTATTTTTGGTGTGTATACAATGATGAGCAAACTTTGTATCGTTAGAATCATAACGAATTTTTCTACAACTTTCATGTTGATCAAAATTTACGATTGCGGCCCGTTGCATTTCAAATGTGGGCAAAACTGCGTTGAAATTTAAGAAGCATTATCGTATTTTACATATGATAATTAAATTTATCATGTATTTTATATCAAAATTTACTTGCGTCGTAGATTTTGAATCTTTAGCGTGGTGAGCTTAAAATTTGGACCAAGCATATTTTTTGTAAGGGAGGCATCGATATGAAAGAACTTTGTATCGTTGGAATCATGACAAAATTTTATACAACTTTTATGTTGATTAAAATTTGATTATACATACAGTAGATTTTGTGAATTCTAAAAATGCGAAAGTTCAAACAACAATTATTTTGCATATCGAGTTATATTTAATGAATAGAGCAAACTTATATCATTAGAATTATACAAAATTTCTACAACTATCATGTTGTCAAAATTTACAATTCCGATAGATTTTGCAAATGCTTGCTATTGAGAAAGTTGAATCATATTTGTGTATTGAGTCATCATTATTGAATCAAGCAAACTTTTATATTTTAATCATAAGAAAATTTTCTACAACTATCATGTTGGTCAAAATTTGTGATTGCGTGCATACATACAATTTTAAATGGACAATAATAAAATGCACAAATACTCATGCTAAACAAACACTCTTAATGAAGTGCAATTAACAAGTTTTAAGAGTCATGACATAATAACAAGTGTTGCTAGTGCATTAGTCTTATTGTTTGGAGATAATTATTCATATTGATTACATTCATATAAGAGAAGTGAATGTGTTAGTATTAGAAATGCAACCATTTTCAAATAAGGATAAGAAACCCAAACTAAGTTTACAACACTAACTACCTCTCTCATACTACCAAAGGGAATATCATCACTAAAAAATATACATCAATGTACAACTTCTTCTAAATACTTAAAGCTGTATAAATAAAGCAGCACAAAAAGATATGAATATTTATAAATTAAGGTAACCAAAAAAAAAAAAAGTTCCGGCGATGCTCGACAGAATACAATAAGATAGGTATAGATACAACTAATGTAATCCTATATGAAGATAATAGTGCAAATGATTATCTCAGATGATATGATGCATGTGGGCTCAAAATTTCACTCACCTCATCGATGAAAGAGTGTTTAAAGTGTCGTAATTTTGAAGGCAGATGAAATAGTAGATAAAACCCAAGAGATTTCACCCTCATTTTGCGAGGACTTTAGATCATTCCAGATTTCCTATGCAAGCCATAGTTAATTACCCCTCCCAATAAGTGAGAGAAAACTTTTGATTAAGGATAGTCATTTAGATCGCTGAATGCATAGCGTGTATTAGCACCATATAGAGTTTTAGTTTTGATATATGAAATTCATCATTATAGCTTAAACCAGATGGTTGGGGAATGATGACGTGCGATCTAGATCCCATGGTTCGTAATCCACAGGCGATTCATAGTCACTTAATGAGGAGGTAGTCGACAACGGCGAAGGATCCTCTAATACACATGGGTTACGTCGTCCAAAAAATCCTTTTACACTGGGGTGGTGTTTGTCTAAGGAGATAGGCTTAAGTCTACCTTAGCTGACAGAGGGTTATTTGCCCAATCAAGTATACCATATGATTCACAACTCAAAGGATAGAGCCATTAAGCATACGGGTTTCGTGATCGTAATATAATGGAGTGAGCCAAAAACGTCGAGATGGCTCGTAATTGCTTCTCATGGAGCTCTTCACCAATGATCAGAGAATGCAGACCTCATACTGAGATTGATTGAGAGTGAATATAGCAAAATGATTTGACATTGACTCTTTTGTGGTATATTTTCTTAATTTGTCAGATAATAGCAGAAGGTTGATAGATTGAGTTTGATTTAAGTTTTAATGATTAGATTTCATTGGAGCAATTTTTATATTGACACTCAATTTGAGTTAGTCTGATTTGAAAAATTGATTAATTCAAATATGTTTAAGAGTTTTAGATTCTGTCAACTCAATTTAGATACTAACAGAGGATTAGATCTACTATTATCTGATAGAATCTTTTAGATATTTCACTTTGAAACTCTTATTATAAGTTTTAGTTTTGTTAACCGGACAGTCCAAGAAAAGCAACGCACAACTCAGACAGAATTTCATTGACATAATGAGCATGCGGTGTATAGTAATTTTAAGTAATTTTATGTTTGAATTATGAGATTGATTTTGTATTTTTATTTTTTTCATTCTAGTTTAACATGCGTAGCCTTTTTTAGACATTAAAATTTGCACTTGAAATCTCTATGTCAGCATACAGATGTTTATAAGCTAATTTAATCTAATTAATGAAATTATTGATCTTGAAAATCATAATTAGGATGAAATTCCTTGATTTTTTTATTGAAGAAAGCTTTATGATTTTTTAGAACTGATTTAGTATCCTCTGCCTACTTTTACAAGAGTTGATCCGGTGAAGAATGCATTTTGGATGTGTTCAAAGGATAATTTAATTTGTTATTTTAAGAAGAAATTTATTCTAAAGTAGTTCTCATTTTACCATTCTTTTCAAATTTATTTTCACTATCTTTTATTCAAATTGATTTCCTCTTTTGTTCAAATTTGATTTCCCCTCTTTTTTTTTCAAATTTGATTTTCCCCTTTTGTTTAAATTTGAATTTCCTCCTCTTTTATTCAAATTTGATTTTCCCCCTCTTTGTTTAAATTTGATTTTCCCTTTTGTTTAAATTTGATTTTCCCTCTTTTATTTAAATTTAATTTTCCCCTCTTTTGTTTAAATTTGATTTTCCTCTTTATACTTGTTAATTATCTAAAACAAAGGGAGTTGCATATTCTATTCCACTTGAAAGGTTAGAGTTAGGGTATTTGAAAGGCGGTTAGGAACTTTAGTGGGCTTTCAATCCTACTTTGATAAATTTTGTTAGTACTTTTCACCCTTTTTTAAATTTTATTTTGCTTTTATACCTGCCACATACCATTCTACTTTCCCTCTTTTATTAGTTAAAATTTGACACAATTTGGCGACCCCATCATGAGGGCATCGAGGGTTTTTTATTTTCGCCTCTGCTGAGTGGTGTCTTCACACCACCACTTCATCTCGCCCCTGAGCACGAGGTCTTTAAACCGAAGAGGAACATTGATGCAATATATATTCATTCTCCCTTTTTTTTAAGTCTAGAAATTAGACAAAATTTTGATTTTTATCTAGGGGCGACATCTAACAAGTGGTGTTTTCGGTCCTTCTGGCGTAGCGGTGGTGTCTTGACACCACAACCTATTTTCATCTTGTTGCACCACATGCGAGGTCTTCAAACCGAACAAGCATGTATATATATTCACATTCACAAATCCATGTTCGACGCATTTTTTGGTGCGCTGCAATGCTAGGCAAATGAGCGGGTTAGGTATGTGATTGAGAATAAGGTAAGTGTGATGCAAAATCAAAGAAGAATTTACTGTGACAATGTTCTTCCCCGATTTGGCCGGAAACGGGATGGCTAAGGTGTGTGATGAAAATCAAGGAAGAATTCGCTTGATGATATTCTTCCGATTTGCTGCGGCATAAATGGGAGCTAAAGTGAGGTGGATCAAGAAGAATTCTCCCTAACGATGTTCTTCCCGATTTGTGCGTGAAGCGGGGACTAAAGTGAGGGGTGCGGCGTCGAAGGAAGAATTCTCCTGATGTTCTTCCCGATTCTTAGCAATGAAACAGGTAAAGCAAGGTGTGATGCCAAAATCAAGGAAGAATTACTTTGATGATGATGTTCTTCCCTGTGGCAAGGTTTATGAAAGGCCGAAAATTGAAAGGAGAATTCACCTACTGACGATGTTCTTCCCCGATCTGCGGCATCATGAAAATGACAAAATTTGGATGGGTTGCGAGCTTGCGGGAAGGATTGCGTAGAACAGGCTATGTTTACGGGATGGATTGCAGAAATGGGGACAGTGAACTTGAAGAGGCTGGCTGCAGTAGGTTAGCTAATGGGTTGATGGGTCTGCGATCTCCGGTTTGGGCCATGTTTTGGAGAAGGAGCGCGGGTGGATTTGGTATGGTTTTGATTAAAATAGTGATGGATATTTTGATTAAAATGTGGCCGATGGCGATTTGCATGGAACAGCGATTGGGAGGATCAATGGCCGGCGATTGGAATTTGCGTCGATTCGAGATTTCAGTGGGATCTTGTGGATAGCGGAGGAAACAGTGGCGAGATCAGCGGTGGGCGTTAGCGGGCAGAGGCAAGAAGAATTAAGGAAAAGCGAGTCGAAGACAGATCCATTGGGTAATCAGGCGATGCCGGAGTGGTGATTCGCCTGAGTAAATCTGCGGTATGAGATCCGCCTGATTCTCAGTGGATGCATGGGTGGTAATCGGATCTTAGGTGAGTCTGTGGTGGCAGACACGTTGATAATGTGAGTTTGTGAGAATTTTTCTGGAGCGGTGCGATGCATGGTTTTACGAAACGGAAAAATGGGAAATCGAGAAAAAATTCAAAGAAGAATTACCTTTTCTTGGACATGAGAGAAATAGGAGAGAGAGAGTAGTGGGGAGAATAATGAGGAAAGTTGCCAGAAATGGAATGAAAAAAAAAAAGAGTGGTTATTTTTTTATTTATTTTTTCAAAAAACTGAAAATGGGCTGAATAGTTGAGCATGGGGATAATTTATAAATTTTTTATTTTGAATTTTGTAAATTGTAAATATATATATTGATTTAGGGTAATTCATTATTAAGTGATGCGTGATCTTTAGCGTCTGGCCATTCAAGTTGCTAAATTGAGTCAATTTTTTGAAAATATGTCATTCGATCGATTTTTTCATGGGACTCATCCATGAGTGCGTATGGTCTCATTTGATAAATTTTGATATTTCGAAGCTAATAATGCGATCAATTTTATGAATGGAGGTCGTTTGATTCTCGTCGGTGCCTCCTAACCTCGATATGCATGCAAGCGCGTTGATGACTAGAGCGCTTGATCAGTTGATCATTAAGTTGTGCTATATTTATATCCTGACCAATTTTGATGTTTTGAACATGATGGCAAAGTTCGTTCATCAATCGGAGGTCATTTGAGTTGATTTTGATGATGCGTTGCGCATTTCAACCTCAATTTTCACGTTGTCACTTAAAATCACTCGATATTTGCACAAACTCGTTTGAATTGTGCGTGGACAGTATCATTTGATAGATCTCGATGTTTTGAAGCTAGAGGCATGATCAATTTCATGAATGGAGGTCGTTTGGTCATCGATTTTCTCTCGATATGCGTGTCTACATTGATAGCGCATCGATTGATCGATAGATTTTATAATATTTATATTCTAATCAATTTTGATGTTTTGAACATGACGGTGAAATCCGTTCATCGATCGGAGGTCATTTCGACCATTTTAGGTGACGTCCAGTGCACTTTGAACGCCGATTTGCACACTGTGGCTTCCGAAGTCCATCGAATTTGACTTGTGGGCTTGAGTCGACTTATGACGCATATGTGGAGGTCAACAAATGCCCCAAAAATGTGATTCCGCATGGAGTCATGTTTGTTGGCGTTGACCTTTGGCTTTCTTCTTCTCAGATCTTTCTTCTCTTTTCTTCCCTCTTTTTTTATCGTTTCTTGAAAACTAGTGGACATACTTGATTACACTATTATATAAATTTTTTATGTAACGTTTCTCTCATCGCTTGGTAGGAGAATGTTGTTGATCGATGATGTCACGATGAGCCTAGTGAGAGCTATCGGTCGAGATTGGGCATGATCCCTGAGATCGATATCGAGATAATTATGACCTATATACTCTACGAGGATGTGATCTTTCGAGGCTTCTTTGCTCTTCCCTACTCCACGATTGTACTTGATTCTTTTATTTTTGGATCCTTGGGTAATTACCCTTAAAAGAAGTCGATGACTACAATCCTCTAGATGGCAAAGTAGCCCAGTTAGTTCGGATATTGTGATGTCTTCACTGCCCCGATGAGCCAATGAGACAATCTAACACTCGAGTCACTATCATTTCGATTGGCTCACTAGACCTATTTCAAAATTCCTCAATTGGTGATTCCTACTCTTCCTTTTGGATATGTCTCATGGGCTAGGTATCTTCTGAGCTCGATACTATAGAAAGCGATGTTATGAGGCGGTATATGCATCTTTATTTGACTTTGGGGGTATGCCTTCTTCTTGGGCTCGTGGAGTAGTAGAGTTCTGGGATGATAGTAGTAACACTTGCTAGATGGGCTCAGAGGAGTTGACAGTCACACTTTTGGAGTTACAAGCTATGTCGGGTCTTCACGTATTTGGTTATCACTACGAGGAGTGTGTTCCACCTGATGGAGAGTTATTTCATAGGCAGCCTTCTGATAATTATGATCGATGAGGTAGGCTAGCTATGCCTTCTGTCTATATTGATCTCCTGGACCATTATCACCAGACCTTTCAAGTCTCAAGGCATTCTATACGATCACGAGCCACACTACCTATGAGTACATGGATCCAGAGCTTCTTGCAAGATTATGCTCTATCAGATGAGATTGTAGCACTGCATGACCCTTTTTGATTGGGTGTGCTTGAGGATAGTTGCTTATCCAGAAGAGGCTAGCGCTTTACCGGGGTGACTTCTCCAGACTCACGGGATTGAGTGAGGATATTCTTATTTATAGTGACATGGCTCTACATTTTTCTTGCTCCCCATTATAGAGGGCTCAGTTGCGCACTTTGTTAGCCCAAAATCTCTCGAGGCGGCGTGTTTCTCTTTCAGTATTGGCAGCTTTATAGAATATTGGGGATAATTTCTACGGTAGGTTTCCTAGAGCTGCGAGATATTATTCTACCTTGAAAGTACTTATATGCTTGGGTCGATCTCCACGTACATGGTGCCTTTGCTTATTTTAAGTATCCAACATTCTTTTTAGAGCGAGGTATCCTACAGTCTCACAGTTATATCGAGCATCCTCTACTTTGGAGATGGAGAGGATTCACATGTTTTTCTTCTCTCCCCATTTGGTCAGAGATCAATTTTTTTTAGTTCACCAAACAGATATACTCGGCTTACTCTCTGACTCGCTAGGGATTGATCTTATTGACAACCTTGATGAGAATGATAGATATTCCTTGCTTCATGGCTGTCGGACACTGAGAGTAGCTGAATACCTTTTCAGTATATGCCCAGGATGGTTATGTTATCGGTTTGGGCAGTCCATTATTATAGAGGGCTATCAGCCTAACCGGGTTGCACGATAATTTGGTTTCTTCCAGTTGACTGCTCGCGATGGCAGGCCACTCATCCCTGGTGTAGTGGATTTTAGAAGGATCAGGATGATCCCTCTTGAGGCATGTTGCTTTGTTGCCTCAAGTATTTGGCTACACTTACTGAGGCTTGATACTAGTGCTCATTTTCGGATAGCTTCTCCACATGGTCGCATGGGGATTAGCTATACTTACCTCACCTGGGTACGGTTGTCTTTTGGCCCTTTCCTCGAGTGTGGTTCTAGGAGATATGAACACAATATGAGGTCCTTGGGCGTTCCTCGAGATCGGAGGATCCACCGTCGATTACCATTAGTAGGAGATTATAGCGCTAGAGGTATAATCACTATTCTCCTCTCTTTCAATACTTTCATCTTTTTTCAAAATATGTTTATTGCATACTCTGTCGATTCTAACAGATGCAGTTG
Source organism: Cymbidium sinense (assembly GCA_021442155.1). Lineage (NCBI taxonomy): Eukaryota > Viridiplantae > Streptophyta > Magnoliopsida > Asparagales > Orchidaceae > Cymbidium > Cymbidium sinense. Next base: position 64,580,124 of record CM038220.1, on the reverse strand, counting down.
TGGCGGGTTAGGGTTGAGGATACCATTTCTGGTAGAGTTAGAGCTAGGGATTCCGCTACATTGATGTTTCTTCAGGCTCATAGGTGTAGCCAACCCACGGAGCCTGTGCTAGTTTCAGTTGATTATTCCACGGGTCTGCCTACATGACCATTTATGACTTTTGATGAAGTGCCATAGATGTCAGGCAGCATTGGAGATGTAATTGAGGATTTTGGAGTTGGGCATGCGCGTGTTGAGCCCTACCACTTTGATTTTATTATCCCTTCCATGGAGCCACCTTTCTCTCGGGCGACTCGCCTTCATTGGGGAGACTTCTGAGGTGAGAGACCTCGTGCTAGCAAGGCTTCTATTGAGCACATAGCCCTAGAGTTTATCAGATAGTGAGGGTCCCGAGGATCATATCCTTATGATACTCATTGATCATTCATCATGTTAGATACTTTCTCCCTCTCTTTTTATTTTTATTAACTGCACTTCTTTACATTTGCTTCATGTTGATTTTTTGCATTTCTTCCCTACAATGCCTGATGTAGGTTATGAGTCTGAGATCTATCATTGACATCCCTATAGGCCGAATCCATGTGATAGGAGCATGCAGGATTGCGACTTGGTGTTTTTGAGGGACATGGTTTCTTGGATTATCCTGGACTCACCAGAGTCACTAGATAGCTTTACGTCTTATGCGAACACTACTTTGCACCTTTTAGCTTATACTGGTCTGGAGGAACAGGCTCTCCGATATCTGAGGCTAGATAAGAAGGCTCTTAACAATGATAATTATAGATATATTAGGATTTCATTGTAGCATCGATGTCCTGAATCAGAATATATTTGAGAATATCATCTTATGGCATAATGTTAACTTAAATAAACTTAATATAAACTAACAAAATGCCACTATCTTGTAGGGGGAATTTTAAAGTATATTTAGGAGAATTTTTTAAGATAAAAATATACAAATACATCCATATTTGAATTGATGTACTCTAAAAGAGATTTCAACATACAACATTGATTTTATCTGTATATGAAAATCTAAAAATTCCCCCTGTGTAATATGAGAATTTTCACAAAAAAGTTCTTCATATGGAGTATGTTTATTTAGGATCGGCATGAACGATGTCAACCTAAATAGATATACTAAAAAAATGCCTCTTATCTTGGGATTTCTATTGTACCTCGAGAATGGTCATCAAGTATAGTACTTTTTCAAGTGTGATTGACATTGGCCTTTCACCCTTTAGGTTGATGAGTTGGTATGCCCTCCTTGATACACCTTTTCAATGACAAAAGGGCCTTCCCAGTTAGGCTCAAATTTGCCACCAAATTTTTGATTAAGAATAATTGGTCTTCTCAGCACCATGACCAATTCTCCTTTTTGAAATGTTCGAGACTGCACTGTATGGTCAAAAGCTCTGGACATCATTGCTCGATAGACTTCCAGATTTTGATGAGCTTGTAATTCAACTTCATCAAGCACATCAAGTTCCTCCATTCTCAGATGAGCATTTTGATCTTCAGTTAGATTGTACTAGATGGCTACTTGAAGTGAAGGCAACTCAACTTCAAGCGAAAGAACTGCTTCAGTTTTAAATACCAATGAATAGGGAGTGGCTTTAGTCGGTATCTTGTAGGTAGTTTGATACGCCCATAGAGCCTCTACTAGCTTGGTATGCCATTCTCTTTTATTTTAGTGAGAATCTTCTTGAGCATTTGACTAATGTCTTGTTGAAGGCCTCCACCAAACCATTTGCTCTTGGATTATATATTGAAGAATATCTAATCAATTTTTGTGTCGATCGATGAATCTATAAATCTTTGCACTTTTGAAAGCTGTGCCATTATCAAAATTATTTGGCGTGGCACTCCAAATCTATAGACTACATTATGCATGAAGAAGTTGATCACTTAGTCAGCAGTGACTTCTTTAAATGGAGTAGCCTCAGCCCACTTAGAGAAATAATCAGTCACTGCTAGGATGAAGTGATGTCCAGTTGATGACGGTGGATCGATTGGTCCAATTACATCTGTACCCCAACATTCAAATAGCCAGGATGCTATTATTGGGTGTGATGGATTTGGAGGTTAATGGATGAGATTCCCATGTACTTGACATTCATGACACTTCTTAGCATGATTAATACAGTCTCTCACCATAGATGGCCAATAATAACCCATCCTTTTGATCTTTACTGTCATCTTGGGACCTGGCTGATGTGCACCACAAAGTTCTTCATGAACTTCAACCATCACTTTGCTAGCTTCATCTACACCTAGGCATTGCAGTCGCATTTGTTCAAAAGATCTACTATATAAAGTGTTGTTGACGAAAGCATAACATATCATTCTCTTTTCAATTTGAGCTCCTAGTGATTTATTACTTGGTAATTTGTCTTCTTTAAAGTAGTCGATGAAGGGTTGCCTCCAATCATGTGACTCTTCTACAACATAGGCTTCACACTACTTTTCTGAGGCGATGTCATTCTTAGCTCTTCTTGGTACAACTTTTTGGTTTTGGGGAGTATAAGGAGCAACTTGAGTCGCATCCTGCTGGGTCAAATTTGGTAACCCCTCTACCTAAGGATTGATATGTTATCGGTCCTAGAACTCATCGAGTAAATATGCCGATCATGACATAATCACCATTCATACTTGCCATTTCCTTAGCTAGTTTTGCTAGGCAATCAACTTTGCTATTCTCGGATTGAGAGACTCGAGTTAGTGTGATATTTGGTATCTGCTTCATAAGCTCAAGAACTCGCTTGTGATAGAAAGCTAACTCAAGCTTTTTAATTCTATAGATGCCAAGTACTTGATTTATAATAAGCTGAGAATCACCAAAAATATGCAAGTTCAGAATGCCTATGAAAATAGCTTCTTCCAAACCTGCGACTAATGCTTTATATTTAGCTTTATTATTAGTTCTTGGCTCGATCAATCCATATGATCATCTTATTATCCCTCCTTCTAGTGTTATGAAGATGATGCCAAATCCTGCTCTTGCTCTTGGAAAGTTTAGAGATTGGACTTGTTTGATCGATGAGGCTCCATCGAAGTACATTTCCCAAATTTGTAATTTTTCTCTTTCATGAATGAGCATAATTTGCTCATCAGGTAAATCATCATTAAGAGAAGAGTCCACAGGGACAGGGTGTGCAGCCAAAAAATCTAAGACTAATCCCTTTACTGCTTTCTATGAAACGTATGTGATATCAAATTGCAAAAGTAATACTGCCCATCTTGCTAAGTGAACTATCAACACTGGTCTTGTCATCAAGTACTTCACCGGATCGATCCTTAAGATGAGTCTAATCTTATGAGATAACATATAATGATGAAACTTTTCGACTGTAAAGATCAATGCTAAATAATGCTTTTC